>VDFB02342615.1:0-12327 GCA_007258455.2 Sequoia sempervirens | reverse complement strand
TGTGACGGTTGTCCCTTGAAGGTTCTTCCCCGACCTTAGGTGTATACCGTCAATCTCCAATGCATTGACAGGATAAGTCGGGAACCTTGTCACTTCATTATTATAGTCTGGTTGAGCCACCTTATTATTTGGATTGGGTGTTGTTTGTGTGGGCATTGGAGTGGCTTTTGGTGGTTGGGTCAAACTAGAGGGTTGATTAGATGACGGGATAGGTGGAAATAGTTGTTGGGATTGTTGATATGGGTTTATTGTTGGAGGTGGTGGATACAAAGGGAATGATTGATATTGTGGGTAAGGTGGTGGTGGTGCTCGCCATGCTTTCCATGATTGTGGAGCAGACGGATACTATTGTGACCACTAGGGGTAGTATGGAGGTTGTTTCCAACCCCTATACCATCCAGGTTGGTTTGGGAAGGAATTCTATTGAAAAGGATTTTGGGGTGCGACTTGGTAATCGGTTGGGGGCATTTCTCTTGGTTTCCAAGGTCTTCTTTGGGCCATGAAATAAATGGGTTCGTCTGTATATTCTACCTTGGTCATCCCTACAAGAAGAGGTTTTAAAGTAGTGTCCCTACTTTCTTTCTCTAAAGAAGATATCTTTTTTCTATTATATGGACACTCTTCACTACTATGCCTCTTTTGACAAATAGGACAAAAGACAGCTAAGGCTATGCCTCTTTTGGCAAACAGGACAAAAGACAACTAAGGCTTTCTCGGCCTCCTATTTCCTTTGTGTATATAAAGTGTCTATCTATTTACCCATATGACTTAACAAATTATTTTTAAGGTCTTCAAGTAGATTACCTATCTCACGCTTTGTGATACATGTTGTGGCTTCCGCAGGATACAACTTACTTGGATAGTTCCTTCCCGAGCGTTGAGACCTTGAATAATTCCTGCAAATGTCACAAATATTGTCAAAGTCCATTTTATAGATGCTCCCTTTACCTATTAAATTTAATTATTCCATAGTATCATCTCTTATTCCTCTAAGAAACAACATTTTAACAACATCGGGAGTTAGCCCTTGTTGTTGTGATTGTTGAAAACTAAACATGAAGTGTTCGAGGTAATCTTCCATGGACTTGTCTTCTTTTTGTGTCATACGAAAGATTTCATCCCAAACCTCCTTTGTTTTACAATACTCTTGGTACTTGGTCAAAAATAATTCCTTCATGACTTCCCATGTTCTGATATTTCTGAGGTTCATGAACCAACACAGGGTTGCATCCTTTAACGTGGTTGGGAACAATTTGAGCTTCTGTGCATCACTCTAATAATCATAGTTGTGGCACAACACATAAAACTCAAATAAGAACATGTTAGGATCATCAATAGAAAGACCACGAAAAATAGGTAAAGCAGAATGAGGAATGTTCTTCATAGGGGCATCTTCTTCAGGATGTGTTATTGGAAACTCAAAGGTGATCGGATTATTGTTGACCAATGCTCTATTCTGATTATTATTATTTTGTTGATGTTGTTGTTGAGATTGTTGTTTTTGTTAGGATCGACCATGATGTCTAATTCCCAAGGGGTGAAGTAGGTTTTAAATGGCTCTTGAGTTTTTGAGAATGGACTAGCTTTAGACTCGTAAGATTCTTGAAAGAATTTCTCAACCTTTTTCCTCAAGACTTTGGAAGACCTTGGACGGGTACTTGCAGGTGTCTCAACAATAGTAGACTCAATAACACACTTCTCGATATCGGGTTTGGATAACTCTAATGGTTGCAATTTAGTTTTCAAATTTTCTTGTTGTGAGCTACCTCCTTTAATTAATGACTTTGATTTGTTTTCTGATTTTTCTGGTTGTATATTACTCCCCTTATCCTTTTTAACAAATCTCCCTCTACTATCCCTACTATGATTCATGCACCTAAATGAATTACAACAAAGCAAACCAAGGGTAGTTATCCAAACGAGGTCGACTATCGCGTAGAATTTCTCCTTAGCGCAATGTTCCTAACTTAGTTCACCAGGCTGACAAGCCTTTAAGACCATTCCCCGACAACGACACCAAAATGATTGGATTAAAATATGGTTGATATCATGGGTAAAACTATCCTTGTAATTCTATCTTGGTTTGGAATTAGATCAATCTTTGGGATTTCCTTAGTTTACTCCTTAATATCAATCCAGGGGCGTAAGCTTGTGAACGGTGTTGCAGAAATCTACTTAAGGGCTGAAACTAATGAACTAAGGGGGATGGATGCATCTAAGAATTGAATTGAAGCACACCTTTTAATCTAATATTCAAATCAAAGCACACTTTGCAAATAAATAAAATCCTATCTTGAATCCAACACACACTTCTTAAATTCCCATTTAATACTATTAAAACCAATATCCTAGAACTGCACAATAAGCCTTTAATTCTGAATGTTTGATTTTGTTGTTCCTGCTTCCTGGTAGAAACTGAGAAAGGAAGACTGCTCGAAACTGCGACATAAATTATAGTAACATGAATTGTAACAGAAAGTGTGATAGCAAAATAATAAAGTGTACTTTTGAGATGATATGCTATCAACAGTGAATTCCAATCTGCACGAACCAAATCTTTAATTCTTGAATGATTAATAAATAGTAAAGAAACCAACCATAACTCTGAATAATCAAATCTGCATACAAAAAACTGAATTCCACGTGACTGTAAATAATTAACTTATGTTCAAAAAAGAAATAAACTTGAAATTGTATTAGGGAAATATTTATGATTAATGCCAAATGCATAACGCTAAATCCCCAATCAACAATAGAGCACAAAGGAAACAAGAAACAAAGAATAGATGAAACAACATCACCTAGTCTTCAAGCCTCCATTGATTGACCTCCATTGGCCTTCTCCATCTTGCTGAAAACTTGTATAATTGCCCTTAGAATTGAAGTGCAACTATAACCTATGCCAAAGACAACAAAATATTGAAGTAATGTGTATGCTCAAGCACTCAAAAGCTCTCAAGCATTTTGTGTGTAACTTGTGTGTGTTCAAAATGACTTGAAAGAGGCCTTTTAAAAATTCCAAATTGAGAATGGATGGCCATGATTAAAAGTTGGTGAAGCCCTAAGATCAAAGGCCAAGAATCAAGTCATAAGGAGGATTAGGGTTAGGGAAACATTAGGTCAAAGTTAGGGCAATCCTTGAAATGAAGGGTTGAGATTTAGTTGGAGACAATCAAATCAATGGTGGAGAAAAATAGGTAGTTGGAATAATATAAATTATTTAATTTATGGAGGAATGTTGACTTATGAATTAAATAATGGTTTAATTCATAAATGGGAATGAGACAAAAGACAATATTTAATTGTTTTAATTATTTATTTGGTGGGATGGAAAGTGGGATAAATAAATAAGTTTATTTGATTCAAGGATAAATGATAATGTTATGGAGGAAATAACGATTGATCAATGACGCATTTAAATAAATAAATATAATTTATTTATTTAAATAATCATGGAGGAATGGACATGATTAGATAATTGAATTATGTGAGGGAGAAGTGTGGTCATCATAGAAAAATATGGTTTACAAGTTGAGGCCATTTTTATGTGTCTATAGAAATCAAATCACACATTAAATTACCACATTGGAAACTGCAAACAAATCATCAATTGATGCGAGGAGTGGGCCCTGCCTCCTTGGTTGATTGATGATAGAAGTGTTAACACGCTCTTCTAATTCAACTCAATCATACACACATACGATGGATTTTGAATGATTTTTGAATAGCAAGACAATATTATATTAACATCTATATATGAAGTCTTTAGGCTTATACATATTTATACTAGAGCAAGCACTGATAAGTTTACATGGTTTGTTTACGGCCTAAGGAAAACAAACCATATTTAAGTTTGATAAATAACAAAACATGAGTCTGACAAAATTGACATTTGGCCATTGGATAAAAATATAAAACAATCTTTAACAAGCATTATCTTCAAAACGAGTATAAACAAAAACAAATTGATCACTCCTCATTTGTGTCATCAACCATCTCTATAGTTTTTCGATTACTTCTGACCAAGTCAGCCATAGATTAGTTAGCGTTTCAACTGACATTGGCACTTTCTTAATCATTTTATTTTCCTATTACATTTCATCAAATACTATACTTACTATGACAAATAATGACAGGATGGTAGGAAATATGAAGGAAAAAGGAAAACAAAGGATAAAATTATTGGAACACTTTGACCCTATCAGACCTCTTGTGAAGTCCTAATGTTTCACCCTTGTAAGAATCACCTAGATGCAATGAGTGCTAAGTGGAACATTCATATTCATGAGAGATGGGTTCTTGTGAATCATTACTCATGAAAGATGGGTCAATAAGTTTGATTGGAAAATTACATAGTTGAATCCTAATAAAATATCACATAATTTGACACATTGTGGACAAACACAACCTACTTAATAATGAATTAACTTAAGAGCTCTACCATGAATGTTTCATAAGGAATAACACTTGTTCAAGGTTTTGCAAACAAGTAGCAAGTTAGGTGAAATTGATCTCGGGGGAACTCCATGGTTAATTTGATTATAATTGTAGGAGAATTGGAGGAAAAATTTGCAAATTAATGTAATAATCAATAGAATTTCTAGAATATGCATAAGAAACTTTATATTAGTACGTAAATGCACATTAAAAATAATAGAAGAATTTTCAATTTAAATATATTGCGTGAAAGAAGATTTGCACACATTTATGTATGTAGCAATTTGTTTTTTTGAACTTCTTTGTACATACCTTGTATATAACTATTTATACAAAGGGGTCATTTACTAGGCCTTTAACATTGTGCTAACATATGTAAAAAATGTATGGAATGCTTCTCACATGGACAAGATTGTGAGAGATGTTAAACTTGTATAGTGCCAAGTGTTAGATTTTTATGTTTGCTAAAACTTGTGTAGGTGTGACTAGGTGTTATACATGTACATGGTGTTTAATTCTATATATCTAAGTGAAGTCATATTTTTCCATTTGGATGATTGGAATATGTAGCTAAGAAGTGCTATGTGGGTATGAGTAGATATTTTGTGAAGTAGAGTGCTAAATTGTCTAATACAAAGTTGTGTTGTGTGTATTAACTATAGACAAACATACATGTTAATTAAATCGGTGAGACTACTATAGTGCACATGGTTGCATATAGATCATTCACCCTTTATTTAGAAGCAATGGTCTCCATTGCATTTGCATTGAGTGTAGGAAATTGTACACAAAGTTTCTCTATGTTGTACCAATTAGCTTGATCAACATGTTTCCTGGTCTTGACCATGTGAAATAGTTGATGATTGTATGAGTGATTGCTAGTCATAGTCATGTTAATAATGGTATCCTTAACCATTGGATTGGCATGAGCATGGTCTAGGTTTGTTGAATGTTAAAATTGTGTGGGCTCCAAAAGAGAAGGGAAGTATGGTTTGAGTAACTTAGTGTTGAAGACTTTGATCCCTCAATCTAGTTTTCCACAATTAGGTGTGATCAAAGATGATAAATCACACATGTTGTCCATATGCATCAAGTGTGGTGGAAAATCACTCCTACTTATGTGGAAAGAGCTAAGGGAGTGGGGAATCATCTGTCAAACTACCCTCTTTACAATGATGCACTACTGTATTTGACTACAAATTCTGATGAATGTCTGGTGACATATCAACAAAATATTGTTGACTTATCGACGCAACACTAATTTAGATTTCGTCGCTGGATTTTCGTCGCTTTAACAACTCATTTTTATATGTCGAAACCATGACCCAATGTCATCGATCAGCACCATGAAAAATGTTAGCGGTGTCTGTCACACAAGCGACATAACTTCGTCTATCTATCAAAGCAAAAAATCACGAAACATTGTAGAACACCCATTTGAAATCATCAGAAAAACACCAAACGTTCGTCCATTTTACGACGAGGTGGAGCAAACTGTCGTTGTCATTACGACAAAAACTACGTCGCATGTACAACAACCTCGTCGTAATTTTTTGTGGTTCGTCGGGCTATGTTTGTGAAATTGTGACGAAACCCTACAATTTAAAAAAAAAAATTTGTTCAAACATCTTCCCTTAGAGAACTAGAACATTAACAATTATCATCTGACAGTGTATCATAAGTTTGAAAGATAACAACCATGTAGCCTTTGATGTCATACACTCTCCATATATGTGTCTCATTAAAGTCTGTCAGTTTCTTTGCATGCATAGATAAAAATACCAATTCACAAACCCAGACCTGAATCTCCTTTCTTACAAAGAAAAGGCGAGATAGAAGAAAATAACATCTTGCCACAAGTAGCTGATTGGTAACATATAACATATAACATTCATTCATTCATCCATTAATAAGATATTCACATTCATTCATTAACATATAACATTCATTCTTTCAGTTTTTACATATTATCAAAAGTGTGGTTGTCAAAAATATCAGTTTTTAACATTCATTAACATATTATTAAAAATATGGTTGTCATAATATTATTACAATCACTTCTTTTTTTCTTTTTTGAAGCTAAAAAAAGAAGTGGAGTATCGTTTTCTAAATCATCTGTCCTCCCTTCAGTTGTTTTACCCTCTACTCATGATCTTAATGTATGCCTAGTCGTGTACTCATGACGTGGAGGCCGCTGCAAGGGGGGGATCTGTTGTAATAACAAAGAAATGTTAAATTGATATGTTTTATTATTATTGTTACAAGTATTTTATTAATTAAAAGAACATTAGAGTGTTGTTGTTTACCTAATGGGGCCACATCATGTTCCTGATTTTGTCTTATAGCCTCATGCTCAACATGTTGAACACCCTCTAAATCCTCTAGAGTTGAAACATGAAAGGTTACATTAATTAATAAACCAATTGCAATTAAATATGTTTAAAAGAACATTAGAGTGGTCCTCTTTACCTGATGGGGCCATATCATGTTCCTAATCTTGTCTAGCCTGATCATGCTCAACATGTTGATCATGCTCTACATGCTCTAAAGTTGAAACACGAAAGGTTACATTAATTAATACACCAATTGCAATTAAAGATGTTTAATTCTATTAATCCATACTGCATTTTGTATAGCACATGAATACATCCAGTACTGGGATGCACACCATGATCTTCATTTGCAGGTTGTGCTCCAACCTCACCAGGCTGCATTCTAATGTCATGTGCAATATTATCATTGCTTGCTTGTTTAAAACAAATAGGCACATAATTACTTTATGGTGGAAATTAATATTGAATAGATTGCACAAGTATTCAATTTTAAATAAACTTCATTGAGTTTATTTACCTGCGTGTCAGATGCAGTGGAAGCTTGTGTTTGCCCAGTCAAGAGTCTTAGGTGTTCAGCCACGACTCCATAGCCTTGTTGGAAGGAAATCTTCAAGTCCTCTTCTGTGGGCACTCTGTTGAATTTAGAGCCTTGCATTTTTGCATAAGATCATGAATTTTGCTTCTATGGTGTGATAAAACCAAAATTATTTGCAATTTATTATTTGGATGCAATATTTCATTTATTGATACTTACAATTTGTGTAGATAATTTCATATAACCACCAGAGCCAAGTTTGTGCTGCTAGTGTTTTTCTTGTCTTGCCTTTGTTGCCTTCGATGTGTCGGGCAACCTATGAAAATTTTGAAATACGTTAGATTATGTAAAAAGAAAGAGTAATCAGTATATAATTACATTGTTGATAGTATCACATACCTTCCTTGGCCCAGTGGTGTCTTTCCTCTTTTCTTTTCAGCTTTCTCCTTTCCATCTGACACTAGGTCCTTCCACTCCCTCTCTGGAATCATTGGGGTATGTTCGTACTTTTTTCTAAATGTGGACCTATATTATTCTCTGCCCTCTTTAGATAGGTACCGCCTTTCTTAAGGACCTTGTTCATGAATGTAAGTTATTAATGAACAACACAACAAAACGGTTAATGAGCTCATCTTTAAAATCTTGATTTTGTGCATTCCACCGTATATGTATGGTGGGCCTGAAGATCTCCAATGTAATATCATTTAGATGTTTATAAAAAACATCATTTCCTACAAAATGATCATGGGATCATTAGTCTAAAAAGAGTGATCACTAAGTAAATTTCAATTGGATTATATATAATAATAATTAAAACATTTTAAATTACCTAGGACCATCTCTATCTTTATGGAATGAAACTGGTCACCACAAATGTGACCGGGCAATGCTATTGTACCAGTAATATGAGAGAAGATCTAGGAAATGCTACTAAAAACATCACTCAGCATCTGGGTAGCCGCCTCGCATAAAAAATACGTCCTCGGACGCGATGTTCTAGTGGCATAAAGCTTGTTGCCGTGAGGGTGCACTCCACCGGACGCTTCCATGCTGGCAAAGGTTAAAAATTTCAGCCCACAATAGGGTAATGCATGATGGTCGTGATGATGATGTACGCGCGCTAGAAGATTAGGATCTACACTTGTACCTGAACCCCTACTCTGCAACACCTACACACCTTGATCATGGCTGAACATCATGAGGGACGTAAAAATCCTTATAAAACAACACATATTTTAGTGTTCATGACATAAAATAGTACAAAATATAAAAACCATGAATGAACTTATGTTATACTAAAGATCCCATGATAACTTTCATTCTGTAGCCTCAGGTTTCCCCAATTAGTATTTTTAACCCTTTCTCTTATCTCATCTATCTGAGGCACTATGAATAACAACTGAAGGATTTCTTCATTGCATTTTTTTTGGGTCTTCCTTATCATATCCAGAGGGTTTGCGGAATATGCGATGTCATCATTGCATAATAGTGACTACACCTCCACGGATGTTTCACCGTTGGTGCCTTTTCCCCATCATCCGGATCAAGCACAAGAATAAGTTAAAAACATTATCACTAACCCAATAAACTTTAAAAACATTTTGCTTGTATCTAATTGCATACAATTACAATGAGGTAACCCGCTTCCGTAGAAGCGCCTCAAGATGCATCATGATCTATGCTCTGGGCCAGATCCTTCCTTGTACAATCAATTTCATGTTATGAAAAAAATTAAATATAAAAAAATATTACCGAAATAAAACCAATAGACTAACGAAAAAAAAACATAATAATAAAATGGTATATTGGAACTTCATTAATTGGAGGTTGGGTAAAATGGTATATAGTAACGTACCACCCCCATAGTAACTATACTTGTATCTAAAGTATTCAAACGTAATCGACAGGCAACTCTTCCCCGCCAGCGCTTATTGATTTTATCGCACATACGTATCACATACGCTTTCCATGTGCCTCGGACATGTAATTGTTGTTTATTTTTTGAATTCCAAATAGCAATTTTATAAACTCCTCGCATTTTTTGATTTGCCTTCCGGCCAATGGCCAGCTACTCCTTCTTTTATTTTGATCCTTATCTTTTAGTTGTATATAATTTGCTGACAGTGCATACCTACGCATACTTCATGTATATCGAACTAGCTGCATCCAATCTTTGTAACTGTAAAAGGGTCCAATATACTCCATCAATTCAGTAACTTTCTTGTAACCGACCTTTATGTCATCCATACAAAATAGGCCCAAACCATGTAATGACGGTGCTATGCGATATATCCTCTCGTTGACACAAAAATCAATGTTTATTGGAGGAAGTTCCTTGGGTACCCATTGTTTCCGTAGATGTTTGTACCTCAAGGGAACCTTGATGTCGCCTATGCTCTCATCATCATAAGAACATTACCCCTCTTCAGCAAGAAAAAAATTCCATGCGTTTACAAAATTTTCTTCTAATATTTTGACCTCCAGTTGATCTCCCTCTTTTAGACCTACTACATGTCTCGCTTTCCTCTTCTCTTCCTGAATTTCCCTCGCTCGAGGAAGAAAAATCTGAAAAATACCTATTTGGTGGTACCTACACTCATAAGGATGTTGGATGAAGTTCTTTCATGGTGATGTGATCCCAAGGTATGGGGTTGGAGGATTAAAAACCAAGGTTGTCACTACTAGTCAAATGCATGTGGAGGTAACAATAGTTGTGAATGTATCAATAAACCTTGTAAGGGTCTGATGATTAAAGATCACTTGGTAAGCATGGGAATGGTTTGTAGGGTCACCAACCTTGTGTTTTGAAGCCTTCGGTTTTGGGAACATCTAGAGGAGTCATTGTCTTGTTCCTTGGAGGTTGATTGGGTTAGTTGGTGGAAGGTTGCTATTACTTTTTGTACCTGTATGAATTTTTTTGGACCACCTTCCTCAAAGACAATAGTCCCTCTGAGGTAGTACTGGTGTCTGGTTAGTTAGTCTATGAAATTTTTTGGACCACCTTTGATGTGAAATAGCCCCTCGTGCAACCATCCTTTCAGTCTATTTATAAATGGATAGACCCCTTGCCTTTAATGATTAAGCTCCACAGGTTTCTACCCCTATGGTTTTTTGGGTCTCCCAAATAAAATAATAAAAGATGGGCCCTACTCAGAAGAACCCCAAAATGTATCAGAGTTTCTTTCTTTCTTAAGAATCTAGTTAAAGAGGCTAATTGGGTCCCTCCCTATCCAGCATTCCTTCACCATTTTCCAGACACCCACAACATCTTCAAACCATTTATACTCTTCTGGAACTTGAAAAAAAAGGCCACTTTCATTGGTGTTCTCTTTCGGGCTTTCCCTAGTGCTGGCATTTGTACTATTCTTTTGGAGATTTGGTTGAGTCAGTGAAATATTCAAAAGTTTTTAATGGCTCCTTGTATTTTTTTCATCTCTTGTACTTCTATACGTTCTCTTATGGACAGGCACTAGGCATTTTTCATTGCACTCACAAACCATGTATTGTTTTCAGTCCCTTTGATCATTTGTGGACCTCAATATGTAAATTTATTTCATCGAAGTTTAGAAATTTGAACCCTAGTGAACTTCGTGTGCTGTTATGTGATGGGAATTCCTTTCAATCTTATAGTAGAAAAAATATTCTAAGATAGATACAAAAACTACGGTTCACAGGCGAAAAATGGCCACCCAACTGATTGAACATCTCAAAGCTTGGTTGTTCAAACTAACCAGACACTAGTACTAGGTAGTACTTGGGTTTGTCAAATGGGACATTGGCTCGAATTGACCAAAATATAGCATGCAACACCTTGATGGGAACAAAAAGAGTCTAAATCACTGTACTTGCAACAATATTTCTAAATGTGGGGGAAAAATCACTCACAGTCATTGTCCCTTGGTTGATTTTCCCTTTCTGAGTGCCCTCACCTCTTGCTCTAGCTTTCCTCCTGCCAAATGGTTCCTAGTCTTCCTCCTCGACTCAATGGCCTTGCAACACTCATCCAGTGAAGTCTCTCAACTCTCCACTCAAGGGTTGGATGCAGTGGTTCTCGATGCAACTCTCCAGTTAGGGTCTTGGTGTAGTATGCTATGTCATGCTCTTGTGTGCGCGGGGCCAAAATTCAAAATATATAGTTTATATATATGCTATGTCAACATATAGTTTATTTTATTTTCTACAAAATATAATTTTTGTATGGTGGCTTGTTGGGCTTATATAGTTGGTTTTCTCCTTCTTTATAATTTTTGATGATTTATTTCCTATGACATGATTGAATATTATCTACAGTCCTAGTGATTGTTAAAAAGACTTATGATATGTGATGTTTAATCATGATGGATGTCTAAGAATCAGTGATTGAAATACTACTTGACTAAAGATTGAGCTATCTGATATTTTTTCATTTAAACATCATGGAAGAAATGCTTGCAATCAATGTCTTATTAATGTAGCCTACAAGGTTTCTTTTCCTATTTTTTTTGGTCCTATTCTTGTTATGACTTATTTTTTTACATTGGTCTATTACAATAATGGGGAGCATATCTAGTGAATTGATTCTTTCAGTCTCTTTGATTCTTATCCTTGTGCATAACGAGTTTTCTTCTATCCTATGATTCATTGATTGTTGGTTTAAAACACTCATTACAACTAACATGGATATGAATTATGATGTGGGTGTGAGAAGGGATTGTTGAATATGAAGGAATGGTTTAGGAAAGTACTCCTTAATCCAAATGAGTCATTTTATTGTCATGGAATGTGTGAAGAGACTTTAAAATTAATATATTCAATCTAGTTAATATTGACACATCTAAATCATCTAAAGGAACTCCTGAGATATGCCATGGCATAAATAAGATTGTTAAGGCAGATGTCAAGTCTCTTTGATCCATTTGGGTAGGAAAACATAGATGCATTGGTACAAAAGGTTCCATTAAACTTGGAGGAAATAGATAATTACCTAAGGGGCTCATGTGAAATTGGACCAAGTTTATATTATGATACAAATAGCTTGGGAAA
>VDFB02342614.1:0-76374 GCA_007258455.2 Sequoia sempervirens | reverse complement strand
AAAGGATACATCTCCTCTAGAAGCTGCAACCATGACAATGCATTCGACTATGTTCACCCGAGTTGCAGTTAAGGAGATGTAAGCTAGATTGGGAGAGTATGAAAAGGAACAAAAGTTTTTAAATGATGAAGTCAATAAAATTTTCATGGAAAATGTGAAGTTGAAGGAACAATTGAAAGGAGTAGGCCCCTCATAGAACAAGAAAATAATGTTATACCAGCATCCTCCTGCTCCACCAGTTGATATAGAAAGTGCTTCTACTGAGCAAGTGAATATTCTTCGACATGAGATTGAAGAGTTAAAGAAAGCCAACAATGAGGGTAAGGAAGGAGTGAATAAGGAAATCTTCAATGTTTTAGAGAAGGTCCTCGAGCATAGGATAAAGCTAATTGTGGATAAGTTGGAAAGTGTGTATGATTTATACAACTCACTGACACAGGGAATTGATCAGATGAAAACACATCTACCCATACTGGATCCCCTTTTCAAGAACTGGTAGCTCATACACCACACATTGGTAACCTTGCGCAAAATATTACAGAGGAGTACTGAGGCTCCTGCAGCATTAAAACCTATAGAGTAGATGGCCAAAATAGTTATAGATGAATTCCAATATATAGGAGAGGACCAAAAGGTCAGAACAATAATAGATTCATTTCATACTCTGAATTAGTGGTTTGTGCCAAAACTATTGAAAGATGATGACCACTTGAAGGAACTCAACAAATGGAAGAGTGAATTTGGCCAGATTGTTCCATAGTGCATCACTCGCATACAAAAGGATGGTGAGTTGAGTCTTGATAGGTTTGACTTAATCATGGATGGAGTAATAGCATTGGATGTTGGATATTCTATTTTTATAATGGATTGTAGGATTTTACTAGACAACTAATGGAAGACTCACCTTGCAAATATATTAAAAATTCAAGAATACAAATGGCCACATGATTATATAGTGCATGAGTGGGAGCAGAGGTATATGGGTCCTCCCCCCAAACAGTAGACCTTGGGGCTGTCATAGTGGAAGAACCGCACATTCAGATACACTAATATGGAGAAAGGACCTTGAATAGATCTTCAATGATCATAGGTGCCTTACAGAGATTAACGGACTATGGTGTCATGAGTGTTGCGGACTTCATTAGTTATCTACTTTCTCTGTTTTATGTTTTAATAAAAACTAATATTTAGTCTAGTTTATACGAAGAGGCATGAATTTTGAAAAGATGCCATATTTTGTAACGGTCTGAAGCTTGTTGCTTCTCTTATAAAAGAGAAACCAAGACCAAAATTTGATATCATCATCATAGGCATTTATAGAAACATATATGAGGAGACTTATGTTATATTGTAATATCTATTTGAAGCAATCAATGGACAAGAAGATTTAATCTGGTGCTCAAATTTTGGTTTGAACTATTTGTTGATAATATTGTGTATGATTGGATTTTTTATGTATTTTAGGTTGGAATATAGGGGTATATTATGAATTGGTATCAATTATTTGTTCATAATCATCTGCATTGCTTATTACATTGCATTATGCATCTTTCAAACTCAAATCATTACTTCACATTGCATAACTAATAACTAGATGCTGGTAGATGACAAAATTTCAATTACAATATAGTTTTTACAAAGTCAACCTAAGCAGTTATGCAATTACTTCACATTGCATAACTAATAACTAGAGAACCGCTTAATTGCTTTTACTTGTCATGGCATTCCATGACCACATTTCTTTGAGGCATTTTTCAAACAGCTAATCGCATTGTCTATGCTACCACATTTTTCATACAAATTGTGTACCAAAGAATTTTATCAAATAGTTCATTGCCTTGTTGCTATGGCTAAAATCCTAAATCAAGTGATTTCAAAAAGCTATGGATGCTTGGAAAAAATCTATCAAAGCATAATAGTAAGCAATAGCATAGACAAGGCAGTGAACTAGTTGAAAAAATGCCTCAAATAAATGTGGTCTCATGGTGATGGAATTCCATGACAATCCATAACAATTCGCTTGTCATGGCATTCCATCACCATGAGACCACATTTCTTTGAGGAATTTTTTCCAAAGTTCATTGCCTTGTCTATGCTACCACATTTTTCATACATGTCTACCAAACTTGTAGGCCATATATATGCTCAACAAGGACAGATAAAGAAGGCTTTGGATATTTTAAGAAAGGAAACTCACATAGATCCACGTGATTCCCATGCATTTATCAAGATGGGTGAGTTATTAATATCGACAGACCCCAGTGCAACCTTAGATTATCTTAAGACAACAAAGCCTCTTTTGAAGAAGAGCAGAGAAGAAGTACCCATTGAATTTGTTAGTGTAATTAAAATGTCTTGTACCTTGTCCTAGGTCATGATTACACCTTAGTTAAGTTTACTTAGGGACCACATAGGAGGTTGTTGGAGATTTTCCACTTTTGGTGGACTTGACATGTCATTACCACATCACTTCCACCTTTGTGGACACATCATGTGATATCTCTCCCTTTTGTGGGTGATCCACCTTTTGTGGTGATTATCACATTATCTCTTTCCACTTTAGGTGGAGTGATAACTCTTTATTGTTGTCTCATGTCATAAGATTACGACACCCTTCATAATCTTATGCCCTCCTATGTTCTCACCTTGGCTATATAACCAAGGGGTCTCCTATGTACATTGTATCAGCACTGCATCTCATATTATTGACATTGAATATAGTTTATTCCTTTGGTTACATTCTATCTCTCTTTGTGCTTTCTATTAGGCCTATAGATCTTGGGTGGCTACCTTCATAGCCAATTCTTACATGTTATTAGAGCTATTGGAGTGCCTTTAGTTAGTCATTTGGAGAGATTCTTGAAGGGTTCCATTTTTGGCCTTGTGTTGCAGGTGCATTTTGAGAGCTTGTTGCATCAGATCGGAGCTCACCATTGTGTTCGGGAAGCCGCTTCCGGGGCTTGAGATCGCCTTTCAAGCTTCATCCACCGGATATCGTGAGCTCCGCATTTGAAAAAATCTGCCAATTTGTATTTTCTAATTTCTTCAATTTTTCCTATAGTTCTAGAAAAAAAATATTTTCTTTGACATTTTTACGCCGAAGGCGTATCCTACTATGAAATGAGCGAAACTAATTTTTACGCCCTACGGTTGAGGTCATCCTAGAGACTATTGTAATCATCGCAGCCGTTGAGAACAGTCGTGTGTATTTTCTTCCTTTTATTACACATTGAATCCTCTATCTACCACTACCAAGCATCTAATATGATGCAAGACGATTCAGATACCCGCGTCCGTAGATCATCCTCGCTATTTTTCATCACCGTTATTTGCATCTCAATGGCAATTCCTTCTTCTCGTCCATTCCTACTTTGCATTGATTTCCATCCGAAATGAATGAACAAGAATGATCTATACGTTTTCACTGTTATCTAAAAATTCATGCTTTGCATTGATTGCCATCCAAAAAAATCATACCTAACGTCAACCTCCAACTGGTTATGTGGAATCCAGTTTTACTACACCTATGAATCATACCTAACGTGTCTTCTAAGGATGGTAGGTTCCATGGATAAGCTTACTAATAAGTTCGGTAGACATTAAGTGCAAAATACAGATTCAGAGAATGTCTTTTCAGTAGCGAGGATGCTAGCAAAGGTTTCAGAATTTCGCTTTAAACCTGACAGTTGCACTTGCTTGAAAATTTCTAAATCCTTTTCAACAAATTCATTTTGTGCATATCTTGCAATCATTACAAGTCACGAGACCTATCTCTTTGAGGCATCTTGTCAAACACCAGGGCAGTTGAAACTACAACATCTAAAAAAATTTCTTTATCCTTTATGCTTTGATGGATGTCCATACCCTGTTCCAAAGACTCCATTTTTGCACAGGGAGGAAGAATCTGAAAAAACTCCTCCTTCCATGATGCTTTGATGGATTTCCATACCCTGTTCCAAAGCTCCCATTTTGGCACAAGCAGCGAGGACAATTGACAAAGTTTCAGAGAAATTCTTATAGTGGGTAGAGGTGGCATTGTTACATGTAGAAGTGCCTGTGAGTTCGTCTTCTGTGGAGTCTCAGATATGAATGTTGAGGAGAGTGGCATTTAGAACGCTGGTTTTTCTGTTTACGTCTTCAACTGCCAATTCACTAGCAGTCCTCGCTATTTTGCCAGTAGTTGTGGAGCGGCGGCGAGGCGGGCACAACAGGAGTGCAAGGATTTTCACAGGTAGCGTAAGCAGTGCATACTACTGAGGGTGGAGGAGGAGTAGACCACCTGCACAGTCACCACATTAGCCACAAGAATTTATGATAAAAAATTTAGGTGAAAAGCGGTGAAGCATCAAAAATAGTAAAAAGTGGTGAAGAAATATCAATGACGGGCAGACTTTCAATCATCTCCAGTAAAAGGTGAACCGTGGATTTTTAAATTTAGCTTGCTCTATTTCATATTAGATACACTGAACAAAGTCCCTGCCATTAAAATCTCACTGGCAATTATACCACCAATCATTAGCCTGATGATTATCCATATTTTCCTTTCCTTAACATATTGTTTACATAATCCAAATGTTTAGTTTGGAGAATCACCTTCCCTTTACACCCATTGAATTATTGGGGTGCCATAGTGATATAACCATATATTTCTTGGGTTCTTTTAATTGGGAATTGGAAAATTCTGAACTTGTAATAATAGTTCATAAGAATTTGACAGAGACAGTAGAATAGAACTTTACAGCCTGTTGAAGGCTAGCTATGGCAGGACATGACTATGAGAGTTGAAACTTTTCTTGGCCAGTGTACAATATCTCTATTTGTTCTCTGGTAGATTCCCCAAACATAACAGAGTTGCTCTCTAAGAAGTGAGGCAATAAGAGAGGAGCTATTTTTAATGGATACTATTACATATTGAGTGGGTGCTCTCATTTTCTCTATTATGGAAGGTAAAAGGTAAAACCTAATGTAAAGGCCCCTTTCATCCATAGCCATGGACTAGAGACTCCTGCCACTCCCCATCACTGACTGCAAGCCTGCAAGGTGTGGCTAAAATTACCGGTGAATTACCAAACAAGGTCACATTTGCATTCATGCAATTGGAAGCAACATGGAGGTAGCAACTATCAACAACACCCAAAAGAAATTAGATTGGGACTTCTGGTTTAACAGACTTTGGAATTGCAAAGGATATTACCTACAGGAGATTTTAATGCCAAGATCTCTGATGTCTATGGCTCTACAGGAGATTTTAAGGGGTGGAAGAAATTTACTACTATTTGTATGAGGAGACTTTAATGCCAAGATCTCTGATGTCTATGGTTCTACAGGAGATTTTAAGTGGTGGAAGAAATTTACTACTATTTCCTCTTCACCACACTCTCCATATTTGATATGCATGCAAAACATGAAACATAGTCAAGGCACTTGGACAGTTATCTATTCCCATGCATCTGTGTGAATGTAGACTAAACACGTAAGCAAGAGAGTTAAACATGGACTGTTTGCAAAACTCAAGAAACCACACCTACCAAAAATGCATTTTCCTTTTCTGTGCCCTACATTTTACAAGGGCGTAATGAAAATGTCTTAATGTTAATCCTGTTCTAATGAAAATGTCTTGTTGGTAATCTCGTTTCAAAAAAGAAAACAAAACCCCCAACTGCCAAAAATGTTGCTAACGTGGCATATTAATATCTAATAAAATGTTGATAGATGTTTGGCCTTAATGTCAGCCTTAACAGTGCCTTATCTCATCTTGCTGGAAAAATGTTGCTAGCTTGCCATATTAATATTAGACATTCAAATCATTGTTTTCATCTACTTAAGAACAGTGCGATTTTGTGATTTGACAGAAGTGGCATGATTTTGGGACAAAATTACTTTATTATTTTTATTCTCTTCTTAATCTACTTTCCCCATGAAAACATAAGTGTTTTACTTAGGTTGCATGGATATTTATCTTTTTGTTCAAATTTCCTATTTTAAAGAATGTCTTTTGTCATAGCTATGATGGTGGATAGATCATTTGTAATATAGGTATGTTGTACAACAAAAACTGTTTGGATGTTACTGATAAACTGTGGTTCAGTTTGAGATTCAAATTCACAATTTATCCTACTTGTAAATTATTAATATCAATACTGTGCACTAATTACTCTCTTAATCTCCTCAGCCTCTCTAAGTTTCTTCTCAAGTCCACTTCATGAATTACTCCTCCTATTCTCATCCCTTAGAATAATACCAAAATAGCTACTTCTCTATAGAGTCTGCCATGAAAGCCACACATCATAATCTTTCTTCACTTCTTCAAGAACAAATTGGTTATGACCTTGAATACTCCACCCACTACCATACCATGAAAAATAGTTCACTAGTGCCATGAACAAGGAAATACAGAGATAGGGATCAATTCAAGCATCTCAAAAATATTAACCAGGTTAGCAGTCAAATGTACACCATAAATAAATAAGAAAGATATATGTTTTTTAGTTGATTCTTGGAACACTAGTGAGTGCTCCCGTTCTTTCTTAATTTGGGATTTAGATGACAAAAGTAGCAACATAAGCATTTGAACTACTTTTCTTTCCAGTTTTTTATATTTTTGTATTAAGCAAAACAAAACATTAGAGAAGACTGATAGAGTCAAAGACTGGTAGATACATAGAGCAGTTGGTGAAGAACAGACAAACACAGCTGTATAACTGCAAAAGTATCAGTGACCATCAATGATAAATACAAGTATAGCTCTTACAAATTAGTTAGAGCAATAGTAAAATTGAGATATTAGAATAGAGAAGATTTACTTTTGATTTTAAAATACAAATTGGATAAGAAAATTTAGACAATATATTGTTTATAGTCTATAAAGTTTAATTTTAAAAATAGTTAATTAGAAGGTGCACTATTGAAAATGAGAATGACATTTTCTATACTTGCATCAAGATTTATGAAGATTAATTACTCTATGCTCAATCTATTTGTGTGTTTTTAAAAATGATATAAAAATAAACGTTGTTGAAATGATATTTTTTTGCAATTACACTTTTATCCTTTATATGCATGCAAGATATTACTTTTGATTTTTTTTTGACAAACCAAATAATTCAAGTTTATATTTAAATGATGGGTTCAAAGATCAAAACAATAAGAATTGTTGTCTCTTTTTAATTTAGAAAATTTATGATTACATATTTAAACATTCTCTATTGTCTACATCTAAATAAAAAATATCATAGAAATGAAACCAAGAAAGTTTCCTACTAACTAGTTCCTATTTAAAATATGAATTGGGTAAGAAAACTTAGGCAATATATTGTTTATCTCCATACCCTCTCCAACATCTCCATCTCCATCTCCATCTTTGTCCCTCCCACTCTCTCTCTCTCTCTCTCTCTCTGACCCCCTCCATTTCTCCCTATCTCCCTCTTCTCTCCCTTTCTCTCTATTGGAAACATAACATGGGCCTATTGGTAATGGAGCCTAATTATTTCTTTGATACATAGAGGTTTTGATTTTGTCTTGTTTGGAACCTTGTAAGTGGGATTTGAAGCAATCACTTCTCCATTGAGAACAATCAACGAACTCATTTGACCCCATAAACCACATCAATGTATGCAAAAAAAACTAGATAATTATTTTTCCCTAATTTACCTTACACACCTCTTTGGCGTACCCATTGCACTAAGAATAGGTTTGGTATTTTAATTTAAATATATATTTTTAGTTAATTTTCATTTTAATAATAATAAATAGTTTTCTATAAAGATATATAATGCTTAATTTTATATCTTTTGTCCTTTTTATTTATTTAATTTATATCTTCTTTTTTTGATACCTCTTTTTTAAACTATAAATGTACATTTTCTACACATATTCTATATATTATGAATTGAATTTGTACATTTTTATGCAAATGTAATCCATTATTGTATTTAACATAATGACATTAGTTAACATTAAGTGGTTTTTTAGAATTTACTACATCTAGGAATGGCACTCCCCAGTCAGCGTACCGATATAATTGAAATATCAGATAGTGATAGCTCCCCTGAAATTCCAATTGGTTCACCTCTTTCAACCAATTGGGATGGATCTTCAACAAATGTTGTGGATCTATCTAATGAAATCCACGTCAATTGTTTTGACAATTTGAACACAATTCAAACAATTGTCAAAAATGTACATACTGTCAATGCCTTCGAAGTTCAAGCAATGGAAGCGACACTTCAAGAGTTCCATGAAATGTGTGACAAACTTGCATCATTTTGTACTTTTTTGAGAGAGATGCATGCTGATGAGGTTTACGAAATGGGCGGTGCTCCGTACATAAAACGTGCCTTCCAAGACTATATAGATTGTGCATGAAAAACTTGCACTCTTCAAATATGTATATAGATCACTTTTGTAATGCACGTACAAGTATTCAAAACTATGACTAGCGTCCTACCTTTTTGCATGAAGCTCCTACAATAGGCCTTACTTTCCTAGTGAAATGAACAAGGTTGTGTTCTTCGTAGTAAAAATACATTCCTTAAGTTCTTGAAAGTTTGTTTACTATGTAAATCAGATACAATATTTAATAGAATCTATGTCATCTAATAACCATAGATACATCATTTTTTGTACATGATGTAGTACATATGCAATAGTATTCATACTTATCTCTCATGATTTGGCATGTACACTTTATTAATTTTTACTTCAATATATGATATAAAAGACCACAATTGTAACACTCCTTAAGTGTTACTTTCCTAATGCAACGAACAAGGCTATGTTCCTTGTAGTAAAAATACATTCCTTAAGTTCCTAAAAGATTGTTTATTATGTAAATCAGATACTATATTTAATAGAATCTATGTCATCTAATAACCATAAATAAATTATTTTTTGTACATGATGTAATTCATATGCAATAGTAGTCATTGTTTTCTCTCATGGTTTGGCATTTACAATTTATTACATTTTATTACAGTGTATGACATAAATACCACATTTGTAACATTCTTAAATTGTCTACCCATAATTGTTACTATAAAGTACAAAACAAGATATAAACAAACTATGTTTTCCTTTGAAGATTTCAAATGTTTATCAAATATATTAACTTTGTATTCCAATTTCATATAAAAAAAATTACACTACTTATTTACTCCAAACTTGAAGCCTTTGCAATTTTAGAATATCATTTTTATTTGCATACAAAATGGCACTTATTTTGGACTGATTTTCTCAAGTTCTTCATTATCCACTTTGCTTATGCTCACCACATTTTGTACTCCTTATATCCACAGGAACAATTATATTTCAAATCTTCCAATTTGATCCTTTATGTAAAAGCAATTCCATTTCATTTTTCCAATGTCTTGTTTTAATACGTTACAAACAAAGTCTTGTGTTACAACTAATATGATACAAATATGCACCAAGTTATGATACAAATTATGAATGTAATGATGACTAAATTTGATCCTTTATGTAAAATCAATTCCATTTCTTTTTTCAAATGTCTTCTTTTAATCGGTTGCATCAAATTATTTCCATTCCTACTTTTTCATAAAAATCATAAATTATTATCTATTCCAGCCAAAAATTCGGCGTACCCAATTGCACACAAAAGTGCAATCGCTAGTGATAGATTATGTAGTAGAGGATGAACTTGAAGATTTGTTTGCTAGTGGTATGTGAGAGGGTGATAGCTTCAACCTATTTGGTGGTGGCTATTATGAACTTATGATCATTTGAGGAGGATGGGTGGATCTTACAAATGAGAGCATGGCCCCATTGTGAAAAGGGTTGAGTAGTGATGGGTTGTAATGCTTGTGATAGTGTATGAATTAAATCTTTGTGTTGATAGGTCAATGATTCTTTACATATTGACATGCATCTTGTTCCATAGCGGGCTACTAGTATTTTGTTCTCAAAATCTTTTTGGTTTGGACCATGCCATTAGTTTGTGCACGACATATATCATCATGGACCTCTTTCAGTGTGAGACAAGTCTCTTTTGAGCTAAGGTATCTAGGTAAGATACCATTGAAACCCCTTTGATATAGTGTTTTTTCAAGGATGGTGAAAAAAGATGAATGATGAATAAAGGTTTTATGTTGAGTATGTGACATGTTTTGGAGAAGTATGTTATTATGGAGGTAAGTGTATGTGTGATCATATGAGGGAATATTGGCACCAACAAGTTCACAAATGAGCTCAAATTTTGAGAGATTACATATGGGGGCTAGAAATATTTTGACCAATAATTCATACCAATCTCTATCTTTTGGCACATCTACAAGGGGTCTATTGGTGGCCATGGAATTTGCTCCTTTGTTGTTGATTTTGGGTACTTGTTCGATTTGAATGGAGATGAAGTATTCCTTGAAGTTGTCTTAATATTGTCATGCACCTTTTTCACTGTGAGAGAAGTCTCTTCCAAGTTAAGGAATTTAAATAAGGTACCATTAAAACCCCTTCAATATTGTGTTTCATTGCGAATAGTGAAACAAGATGAATGGTTAATAAAGGTTTTACATTCAGTATAGGATTTGTGGAAAGTATGTTATTGTGGGGTAAGTGTATGTGTCGTACCAAGGATTTTTGGGACCAACAAGTTCACAAATGAGCTTAGATTCAAAGATCACATGTGGGGACTAAAATATTTTTGACCAATGACACACTAATGTCTTTTTTGTGGCATGTCCAAGAGGGATTTGATGGTTGCCATGACATCTACTCCTTTGTTATTGATTTTGAGGACATATTCAAATTAGACGAAGTTGAAGTATTCCTTGAAGTTGTCTACCATCTGTTTGTAAAGAATTAATTTTTCATCCTTCATTTGTTACTCATTGTTGACTTGGTTTATCATGAGTTGTGAATCTCCATAGACTAGGAGATGTTGAATGTTTTGTTGAATTGCTCTTAGACCTCTAATTAAAGCCTCATATTTTTCTATGTTGTTTGTGAATGAGAAACACAATCTAAAAGGTTTTATGAATGGAATCACTATGAGGAGTGGCAAACAATATTCCTATGCTTGATCCTTTGTTGGTATAAGAACTATCGACATATAGTTTCCAAGATGTTGAATCGTCTAGAGTGAAGAGACTTGTTAGGAAAGTATATGATTAAATGATGATTATTTGTGAGTGGTGCTTCTAGTAGCCGATTGTTCATGATCCATACTTTGATTTCTTTTCTATCCGGATATTCTATGTCAAATTCACTTAGCAACATGGCCCATTTTGCCATGTGACCTATGAGAGATGTCTTTGACAGAATATATTTTGTGGGTTAGTTTTAAAGATGAGCTTGATCTTATGACTTAAAATGACAATTAGGTATGCATGTTCCATGGGGGGTGTAATTCAACTCATAATCCACTAGATCCCTATTGATGTAATATATGGCTTGTTCATGACCTTATAAATCATGTTGTGCTAGTAGTGCCCATAGGGCAACTAAAGTTGTAGAGATGTAAAGCAATAATAGTTTGCTTGAGATGGGTGCCATGAGGATTGGTTGTGCTACAAAATATTCTTTGATTTTGTTAAAGGTCTATTGATTGGAGGCATCCTAGTGAAATGCATTTTTTTCTTTAGAAGGCAAAATAATGACACACTTGTTTGTTAGTTGTCCATTGAACCTTCAAATAGATTGAAGCTTTCCTTGGAGATTGCATAGTTGTTTGAGAGATTTAGGAGGTGGCATGTATAAGATGGCAGCGAATTTGGCGGGATCTACCTCTATGCCTCATTGAGAGACAATGAAGCCTAGAAGTTTCCCAAATATGACACCAAAGACATATTTCTTAGGATTGAGGTGCAATTTATATCCTCTCAAATTCTCAAATACACTCAAGAATATGTGGATGACCCTATCTTGTTATGGATTCAACCAACAAATCATCTACATAGTCTTCCATAATGTCATGCAATATGTCATGAAAGATGATTGCCATTGCTCTTTGATAGGTTGCTTCAATGTTCTTTATAGCCCAAATGGGATGAATTGATAACAAAAGGTGCACCAAGGAGTGGTAAAGGTTGTTTTGTGCTGATCTTCGTGGGAAATTTGAATATGATTATATCTATAGAACCTATCCATGAGGGATAGTATTGTGTGTCCTGCTATGATGTTTTTGATCATGTATTTGTTTGGAAGTGGAAAATTGTCTTTATGACATGCCTTTTTGAGGTCTCTTAAATTAGTATAAATTATAATTCCTTCTGGATTTTTACTAACAGACATGATATTGGAGATCCACTCTAGATAGTTAATTAGATGTATGACACCAAATTCCAATAGTTTTTTAAGTTCTTTAACTAGTAGGACAACTTGCAAATGTGTCTTCCAAAGTTTCTATTTGACTGGCTTGGCACTTAGATGCACTACAAGATGACAATCTAGGTAGTGTAGAGTCTAAGCTTGAAATATTTACATAAAATAAATCAAAATTGTCTATGGATCTCTTGAGGATAGTTGTGGTTGTTTCCCACTTTTCTACTCACATGTTTGCTACAATATAAGTGATTTTGGGATCAATATTAGTACCCAAGTTAACTTCTTTTGTTTCTTTTACCAAGGCTAATAATTGGCCATGCCACAATGAAGATGTTGGGGGAAGGCCAAGTTCCTTTCTTATTGATGCCTCAGGGATGCTTTATCGATAAACATGTCACTTTTTGTTCTTTTTTCTTTTTCATTTGAAAGCACCTCATAGAGGTTTTTACTGGGGCTTGGATTTTTGTTTTTTGTTTTTATTTTTATTTTTTGGACTAAGGAACTCAACTTATTCCCCAAATTAGGTATTGCATCAAGGTCTATATCAAAACCTTTCTTATGGTCATTTATTGGAATTCCATCATAGAGTCCCTTGATTCAATCATGGCTTCATTATTTTTGAACATGTCAAGGGACACAAGATTTTGTTGGTCCCAAGTAATGAGCTAGATGGATGGGAGGGAGGTAAGGGTCAATGATGGGGGTGATGGTGCAAATAGTCATATCATGGAAATGGGTTATAAATTAAGTGGAGTCTTTGATGTCTTGTTCTTTGATGCATTCAACAAGAAAGTATCCACCTATAATGTTAGAGGTGCCAATGATACCATATGATGTTCATCTAGTAATATGCATCCTAAGCCATTTGAATATGTAGTGATTGAACTCTAATGATGATTGGGGATTCCTTGTTCATGCAATCTTAGGCCCTTGCCTTTGTAGCCCATATTTTCATATTTAGATTGCTCTTTACTAGGTTTCTTTAATAAAACATGGTGTGTGTTCTTTGTCTTTGTAGAGCTAGGAATTAATATCACCAATAATGATCTCATTGTTAAGGAAACCATGTTGAACAAAGGTTATTTTACCACATTAGATGAGCTCAGGTGCTTTATTACTATAGAGTTGAGGTTTTCCATAGGATTGTGGAGAAAGGAGTTATCCCACATAAAAAGCATTGTGAAGTTCATATTCTTTGCATCCTTTATTAATGATCTTGCCCTTGATTTGATGAGTGAGTTCAATGGAAGACGATAATACCATATCAATGGATGATGATGATGCCAAAGATGTAGGATCAACATGGGATGCAATGGTAACAATGCAGAGGGAATGGTGATTGGATAGTGATGAGATATATTGTATGGTCCTTTAAAAATTTTGCAATATTGAAAGGGTTGAGGATTAGCAAGGATTGTGATTTCTATGACAATGTGGGGGAATTTGATGCATTGGTGATAGGTGGATGGAATGACCTGTATGACATGAATCCATGGGTGATTGAGGAGAAGGTTGTAATGAAGATCAAGGTAAAAAATGTGGAACGTTGTTTGTTACGACGTAGGAACTACTCAAATTTGGAGCCAAATGGTACCCATGGATTCTCTTTCTACATCGTCGTAGGCTTTGATTGTTCTCTTCTTTTGTTTCTCATACCATCCTTTGAATATCTCAATTGTTTAACTAATTTTTATGTACAAATATTTAAACCAAACCCACCATCATTTAGGATTCATTTAAGCTTATGTTTATTGACTATGACTTTGATATGGAGGGTTTTGGTATGTGATGATCAATAGGAGGCACATCATTTTGACTAAACACAAGTTGATATGAAGGGGATGATTGGCTCACTAGGGCTTGGAATTGGTCAATGTTAATGTCGTTAAGGACTC
Source organism: Sequoia sempervirens (assembly GCA_007258455.2). Classification (NCBI taxonomy): domain Eukaryota; kingdom Viridiplantae; phylum Streptophyta; class Pinopsida; order Cupressales; family Cupressaceae; genus Sequoia; species Sequoia sempervirens. The sequence continues at coordinate 62,200 of VDFB02342614.1, read as the reverse complement.
ACAACTTTCATAATGTGCATTTCAATATTTCCTTGTGAACAAGTGATATTTTGAGAAGCTCTATGATAGATTATGTTGGGTGGCTTATTGGGAGGATGAGGAGGCACTTTGGATAGTGATCCGACCATGCTTGGTGGTGATAGCATAATTGTAGTTTTTGATTTTTATGGTTGCTACTTGTGGGTAAGCATTATTGGTATGGTCTACCATAGAATGTATGAAGTGGATGTTTTATTGGTATGGACATTATTAGTATAGTTATTTTGGGATGAGCCTTTATTGGAAATGGAGGGATGATTTTGATCATACTTGGGAAAAGGATCTTTATATATGCCTAATTGCTCATTAGGCGAGGAGGATGCATGACCTTCCACTTCAATATCGCTATGATCAATGAGGTTTTGGATATAATTCTTGAGTTTCATGAATTTCTAGATGGCATGACCTTTATAATGATGGTGCTCACAATACTTGTTTTCTTTATACCATGCATGTGTGGGATTATTCTCTTCAAAAGGTTGCATGTGTGGAAATTTTATCATGTGTTAGCTTGGATGAGCTTTTGGAAAACCACTTCTATATTTTATCCTAAGGAAGTGCATTTGTGTCTTGGATTATTAGGGGTTTTTAGCTATCCTTTGTAGTATGGAAAAATGGGTATTTTATTGGATAGTTTGTATGTTGGGGCTTGCATGTTCTTGAATTATTTGTGTAGCTTGAATGAGTTTGGAGTCAATTAACCCATCACCAACTAGCCTAGAATCATGGCTTGTTGGATTGATTATTGTCCTTTCCTTTTTCATCAATTTTGACCAAACCTTTAGCAACAAGGGCATTCTTGATTGTGATCCATTTTTCTATGATTTTGTGAAAGGTTGATACATAATGGAACTCTATATGAAAGGTCCTTTCTCAATTAAGGTTTGAGATGAAAATATTGACAAGTAGTTCTTTTGGAATGGGATAAGGAAAGTAACTTTCAATACTTCTAGATCATTAGAGGAGGGTGAAAAAAAATCTCACCATTACATTATTTGGAAATGTAGAGATCAAGCATTGTTGATTTGTCCTCTATGTTGTATGAGAAATGAGTTACAAAGTTCTCAACTAAGTAAAAGACATAATGGATCCTTGATTTAGGTGTAAGAACCATTAATGTGCTTGTCCTCCCAATATTTTAGGAAAGAGTCTCATTAGATACAAATTGCTATAGGTAGTCTCTTGACATACCATGAAAAATCCTTGATATGATCTCGAGGATCTCCCTTTCTCATATATTTGTCAAATTAAAGGATTTCAAAATTTTGAGGGAAATGGGCCATCATTATTGACCTATTAAAGGGGTAGGGACAAAATTATTTGAACTTGTGTGTCTTCTTTTGGTGGACGGTTGTTGTTTCTAACCCCTTAAGTGTGTCCTTCATTTCTTGCCACTCTTGGGCAAAGGGATTTGCAAGAGTTGGGTTTGGAGGGTGAAATGGGTTGGTGTGATATGTGTTGATGGGTATAGTTGATTGGCATAATGTATTGTTGTTGTTGTGATGGTGGTTGATGAACAAATTGTAGCATGGGAGGATTAAGGTAGTTGGAGGGTGTGATGTTATTTGATATGTTGTTGAAGGAGAATGGGATGCTGTAGGTGGATAATATGTTGGTGGATGATTGAAGGATGCATGATGGGGGATGTGAGGTGGAACCATTATTTTTTTGGGAAGTGTTAGTTGTGGTATGGATATAGGTGGTAAGGATTGAATTAGTTGTGAGATAGATGAAAATATTTCTTGAGGTGGATTAGATGAAGGAGGAATGTTTTGGTTGATTGGAGCAAATAGTATTTTAAGGTGAATTGTGTTAGAGGAAGATTGGGCATGGTGTGATGTGTCGTGTTGTGGGGTGGATGGGAGTTGATTGATATGTATGCCACTATATTTTGGGTGTATTAGATGTGGGAGGATCAGATGATGATGCAAGTTAAAAGGTGGTGAACACCCTATCCAATGTGGTGTAATCATTAAAAGGGTAGTAGGTTTCTTGTTGTGGGTGGCTAGCCCATGGGTTTTCAAACATGGACATGTAACTATGGGCTCTTGTTAGACAAGATTATTGAGCTTGGATGTTATAGTTAGGGGGACCTTGGATCCTTCAATCAATTTTTTCAAGAGCTAATATTTATTAAGGTTTACAAGGCAATCTAAGTAAGCCTACATTGAATTGTTGGTCATGAATTCTATGAATTGAGGAGAGAATTCAAGTTGGACTACAAGGTTTTCTTGGATGTTTTTTGGGTCATGATGGGTTTGGTACTCAAATTTTTCACCTTGGGTATGATAGCCATGACCAATTGCAAAAGGATTTTTTGCTATTTTGTTCCATGTTTTTTCTTTTTTGCAATCTAGTGATGGATGACATGAAATGACAATTTTTTTTTTATATATATAATTTTTGTGATTTTATGATTTATTCATGTTAAGGGTGAGGGTAGATGGATAGAAATAGATGATTTGGTTAAAGTTGATGATTTGTATGTTTTGATGGGGTTGATTTTGAAAGGATAGTTAGATTGGTTTTGGATTAAAAAATGGCAGATGTGAAAACTAGAGTTGAGGTTTCTAACTCAAAGGTACTTTTGGTCAAGACTTGGGACAAATAATTAAATATTTCATACTTGAGATAGACAATTTCTCAAGAAATATTGATTAGGATTCTTGGATTAGTTAACTTAGTGTAGGCCATGTTTCTAAGTTAATTTTGTCCAAGGTTGGATAATATAATTTGATTGAATTGGATTCAATTGGCTTGCTACTTAAGATAGGTAAAGTTCTTAAGCACACAAGAATTATGGATTGAGTCTTGAATTCAAGGAAGATTCAATTTAGATTAGATGATAGATGATGTGGGTTGGATTTTGGGTTGAGTGTAAATGGGATTGGTTGAGGTTTTTTATATAGTGATGAGATCTTGATTTGGGATGAGATTTGAATTAGGATAAATGGATGTTGTAGTTTAGTTGGATGGTAAGGTTTGAATTAGGTGATTATTGATTTGGGGATAAGATTTAGATTAGGAAAATTCGATGGAGGATGTTGGGGATTACCTAGGATTTTAGAAGTTGTTTAAGTTGATAATGTAGGGCCATGGATTAAGATTTATGATTGGATTATGGAATAGGATAATGTCAAGGTTTGATTTTGGATGGGGTTTGTGGATTTGGTTAAAGGTTTGGATATTATAACTTGTTTGAATGTTTTTTATGGATTTGTATTTTGGTTAAGTTAGGATGGTTGGATTATGGATGAGAGGTTCTTAATATCTATGAAAGGGGATTGTTGGATTTGGTTTGGTTTTTGGATCTCAACCTAGTTGGTGGGGGACAATTGGTGTCTAAACCTTAGGAAGAGTTTAAAAATAAAAAAATGAACAAAAAAAGATTTTGGTTTGATGTTTTCAGAGGAATTTTGGTTTATTGTCAATTGATAAGCTTCTCACAAGAAGACATGTTAATTACATGCAAAATTTTGAACTATTCAAGTCAGAGTGTCAATTTTTGTGAGCCAAAAAATATAATATCTAACAAATTATGGATAGTTAGGGAATGCAAAGATCATATCACCATATTTACACCCTTTAATATGGAGGTTGAGGCCTTACCCACAATAAGCTCTATCTCTACAACTTGAAACTACAACATGAGTAACTTCCTGGGGCTAACCCCTTATTGGTGCACCATAAAAAAAGTTAAAAGGTCTTAATATGACTAGGGGATATCCTCTATATACTCAAAGGTATGTGAGGCTTTATTCTATGAAATGAAAGAGGTATGTCTAATGAATTGGTTTGAGAGGGTGGCTTTCCAAGATATACAATTCTTGCAAACTTATGTACTAGTGACAAATGTCCCTTCTAATGGGTGAGTTTTATGATTCTCTTCCAAATTTATATACTCTATTGAAAAATGAGTGTTCAAGGTGATGAAATATTTAGGTATACCCCTAGAAGAAATGAAGAATTAGAGTGCTTTGGATCACCCAAGATCTCTTTGTAACATGAGGGCAAAGCATACATATTTAATTTTCTTAGGATTTAATCTAAAACACAAAAAAAAAGTATGGAATTTCTAATCTCCAAGACACCATTCAGTGTGAGGAGAGAGCATAAATTTCACAATATTCATAGACATGATAAACACAATTGTTTTCCTTAAAAAATGTGCTAACAAATGAGATTTGCAAGAAACTAGTTAGTAATTTGAATAAAATGGATTTGGCAAATATTTAGTACGCAAAAAATATTATATTAAAAAATGAACCACAACAATAAAATGCTAGAAATTGAAAGGAAATCTTCTTTATACAAAATATTAAAGATTTTTTTTAGTTTTTCAAAATTTTATTATTTTATTTGATTTTCTAATTTATTTGGATCTGTTAATAAATGAAATGAATTGAGTATTCATAAACAAAAAGTCAATTTTTTAAAAGACTAATGACATCTAATAGAGAGACATCTACTTTGGCAATTTACTATTTTATAATCTTACATGAACTTCATTTTATCTCTAAGCCAAAAACTTGAGCTTTGATGATTGATTAAACATAGGACATGGGATCAAATAAGAATAAATGTGCCAAACTTGTGTAGGTAAACAAGTCCAATTTTTATCTTTTTCTTGGTTATTGATTTTTCTTGTAGTTGGAATTTGATCTCACTATGCATTGTTGATATTACAAATTCCAAGGTTATAACAATACTCATTTTACAACTGTACTTAAATCAAATAACTAGATACACAGACATGAAAAGGAGCTCAATAGGCATCATATGAGTTCACATACCTCAAAATTGTTAGTTATTCACAACAAAGATTTTCTCACTTGTTTCGAGGTTCAATATTTTGTTTGGTGATATCAAGATAGAGCCACTACTGATTCCAAGATGGTAAGATATAGGGGAGAGGACCCAGTAGTTGTGCACCCTAACTTCGTGCTTCTCAAAATCTTATATGGAAATTTCAAATCACTCCCAATTTTTTATAGCAGCTTACTTGGCAAGTCCCCTGCTTATAACTAAGGTTTCAAGGCCACATCGTCAAATTTGATGCCACATCAACATGATTTTTGTCAAGGTGTCCAAAAAGACCCAAAAAAAAAGTGAGACCAATACTTGTGCATTCACAACATGTTTTATTGAGCGCTGATGTGGAATCACATGATTGGTTGCTTTTTAAATCAAAGGAATACATTTTGTTTAATTATGGGTAGTCATCATCAACACTAACAACTTTTAAGTCACAACTATTCGTCTAATATTGATAAAAATATTGGGCATTATATAAACAACTACTATCACAACTATTGAAACATGCTCAGGTATTGTGTCCTCTCCCCTATTTGTTTCAAGGATATAGTTGGTAGGCACAACAATTTTCACAACTAATACGCTCTCTAGATGTTCAACTGGAGTGCCAGGAAAAAGATGATTGTGCTAAGAAATGCCCTCCATAGTTGGACTATGGAACATGCCCATCGCTAAATAAAAATATATTCCTAAAAGCGAAGCTGCCTCCTTTATTTCATTCACTAAAACATATGCCATGTGAAGCATTTAAATTCAAGCTACAACAATAAATGAGTATAAAATATGACCTTCAATGTAATAGAATCACACTAATTTTAAAGCTTTGAAATTCATCTGCAAATTTGTTCAATCTATGACGTGATTTTAGTATCATAACATGGTTCAAATTTTTAAACAAAAAAAAATTCAACAATATGTTAGTGTTAGAAATCCATTTGAAAATTTGTTAAAGTTGTGATGTAAACTTAAAAGAAGTTAACAATTTTAATTTTTTTATATATATCAAAATCAAATTATGTATTAAAATTTGTTTCCAAAATCTTCAATTATGGCATCTGGAAAATGCTTAGAATCTATAGAAGTAAATAAGAAATTTAATTATGCAAAGAGAATATTTGCTTGAGATAGGGTTGTACTGGGTATGCAAAAATGCAAGCATGCAAAATTAGAAAAAAACATAAGAATTAAAAAACATTTCAAACACAATTATTCTAATGCACACAAACCTTCAATAGAACATCAAATGGATATGCTCTCGATAATGGTGATATGTTGTTTTGCTAGCATGACATTAGTGTTTATAGGATTATTGAATTGATGACACAGGATTGCACTGAAAAATGATGGATTTGAGGATGCATTTACATATTTTGGAAAGAGGAATGGATGACTTAGATTGATGAGCACACACACTTATACTCAGAGGGGGGTGGGGAGGTGAATTAGTATAAGATAAAATTTTACTTATTTAAAATCCAATGACCATGAAAATGGCAATCACAGAAGATCAACCAACTAAGAAACACAAGATTTATGTGGAAACCCTTTCGGGAGAAAGCCATGAGAAAAGATCGCTTAGATCTACTATCCAAATCCAACCTCAAATAAAATAAAGCTCTTACAAATTTTGTAGGCACAAACTCACTAGAGACACCAATCCTTGCTACTAAGCACCAACTTAGCAAGAGACACCAATCTATTCAATTAGGAGGCACCAAACTCCAAAAGAACAAAATGTTCGCCTTCTTGAAAATATTTTCTTCAAAAATTCGCTCCTCTTAATTATAAATCTGCTCCAAATACCTTCTTCAAAAATATGTTCCTCTTCTTTGCAAATCTGCTTCAAAAATATGCTCTTCTTTGCAAATCTGCCCCAAATATTTTCTTAAAAAATCTGATCTTCTTTACAAATTTTCTCTTCTTTCTCCTAAAAATATTCTCTTAATAGGAATGATTTTGCATTTTGAAACTTGCTTTCTAACCTCCCAAATTGACTTGCATTTATACCTATTCAACCCACTTCACCCAAGGAGGTCGGCCACGTTGGGGACTAATTAAATTTATTTAAAACTTTTAAATCCCAAGAGGGGCACTCATGCTAAGGAGGTTGGCCCATTTACATGCAATAAAATTAACTTTAATTCCCCCAAAAGGGGTGAACCACAATGCTGGTCGGCCATCACAAAAAAGGGCCCTAAAAAATAATAATTTATTTTAAACTTTCATAGGGCGTGAGCACCAAAATTCATGAGGGGCAATCAACAATATGGGCACCAAAAAATAGCACATAAATCACAACAAAAATATTGTTTTGATCCTTCTCTCATCTTGCCTTTGACATCAATGACAACAATATTTCCAACATATATTTTAATCATGGAATATGAGTTAACTCACATTGATTATGGAGTTAATATGGATAGGTAGCAAATATGGAGGAGTTGAGAATTATTTAATTATTGTTTAACTCTATGATTTTTAGTTAGTTATATTTGATGAGTGAGTGAATTGGATTGATTGGTGAGTTAGAGGGAGTTGATTGATTGTGCAAAAGTTAGATGAATGAGTTGACTATATAAATGAGTAAAGTGATTACATGATTGAATTGATTGATTAGTTTACTAAATGTGGTGGAATTTGAAGATTTATTTATTTATTTAATGGATAATGTGAGAATATGTGGAAGTAATTTATTGTAATTTAATGGATAATAGGAAAAATTATTTATTTATTTATTTTAATAAAATAGGGAAATTAGCTCAATTTAACTAAATAATAAGAATTATTTAATTAAATGATGATGGATTAAGGAAAATGATAAATGGATGTAATGAATATTAACGATGACGATAAAATGAATATTAATGAAGAATAATGACAATGAAAGTAGAATTATTTTAGTGTCTACAAATTTCAATAAATGCATTTGATATTGTTGATTTATATTGAGTTTTTTAGTATTAATATTGGAAGTGATGACTTATGTTATAGACCATGGGATAGTGACCATGTTAGGTGTAGCTATAAATCATGATATTATGATGGCTTGAAAAGGAATTATTGGCGTTTTATTATTGTGGGGCTTCTATAAGAGCGTATGCAAAAGGGTTGGAATCCAAATCCCACTTTTGTCAAATACTAAGGGTAAGTTATGAAGATATAATAGTAAGAAAATATGAGTATCTTATTCTTCTTGAAGTGAACTTTATGATTTACATGTTTTCAAACCAATTCTTTATGCTAGAATTTCTCATTTGTAGAATGTACACATTCTAACTTTATTTTCTCTACATTCTTTTGAATGAAGATGAAAACTAGATAATTAATGATATCTATTACTATCTTAATGAAGTATGCTCACTGGTCTATCTAGCTCCTCAAAATTGTCATATTGTTTCCTTTAAATACTAATAATTAGATGGATGTATCATTCACTTCCTTTTCTCCCCTCCCTTGAGTTTTGCACTTCACATTTCATCCTTTTGGAAAACCAAGCAAGAGAAAAGGCTTTCTCATCTTAATGAGTTTTAATTCTCTTCTACCCTTGTTTTCCCTATTGCATGTTATGCTATGCCCTTTATCATTTTTTTTTAATTTTCAAAATCAAAATAAGAACAATGCATTGCATAAACAAAGTAAATCCTAACAATATGTAATGTCTCCTTTTGGGATCACCTTATTTTTTTCCTTGAAATCACAATTGCAAATGAAACCAATAGCATATTGTAGTTAAAAAGATATAATTCCTACTTAAAATTGAGATGATGTAAGTCTAGTTATGGAGGCTTGCAACCATGTTAGATGAATATAGTAGACATAATTCATGAAATATATTTAGTTATAAGTCTAATAAAGATTATATATATCATTATAAGTCCCAAGGACTATGTGGGCTCAACCATAATGAGGAGGGCATGATGAGGTGCCTCAAGTATCCTCCCCTAGGCCCAACAGTAGGGCCTTATCCTCTATGGCCTCATGTGGTCCTTAACCGATGGTTCTCAACCATCATTATGAGGTGGTGTACCTAGTGAGAGCTTTACACAGTTATCCTCCATCATGCCAACCTCTCCTCTTATGATTGAAGACCTTTCTTCATTTTCTTCAACAATTGATTCACTCGGGGATAGTTGAGAGGCTGCAATAGGGTGTCCTTCTCACAGTTCTCCCTTTTGCATAATAGGGTGCCCTTCTAGTAGTTCTCCCTTTTGCATAATAGGGTGCCCTTCTAGCAGTTCTCCCTTTTGCATAATAGGGTGCCCTTCTAGAAGTTCTCTGCCCTTCTTGCAGTTCTCCCTTTGCAGTCTTGCCTCATCCCCTCATGACCAATTATTGCTAAACTATAATAATATCACTGTTCATAACACCAACAATATAGGCTACATTTGCACACATTATATCAGTGTTTTAATATATATATTTATTTGATGGAATAAACATCATACCACTAATTCATGAAATCAATTTTCTGCCAACTTATCAATTATTTCCAATTAAGAGGATGACAGACCTCTATTTTCTTTTTATTGATTTTCCTTGTAGATGATTGCGGGTCTGGATATTCTTCTTCTTCAAGGGATTTGTTCTTAATATTCAAAAGATATCACTTAAAGAGAAACAAATAGATTAGTTTCAATTGAATATTGACTAATAAGGATTAATAATTACTGCAAGCATCATTATTGTATAATCGTAATTACTTATCTGATTATGTATTTGCTACTGTGCTCAGAAATATGTTCCAAACTTCTTATTTATTTCTTCTTCCATGATTTGATTCTCTGTTCTTTTAAATTGCTTATTCCTGAATGATTCCCTTATTGATTTGTCATTTGTCTTTCATACACCTCTTCTTGAACCATCTTCTTTTGTCCACGTATTTTTGCTTCCATATATGATTATATCATATCAATGTATCTGCTACTATGCTCAGAAAAACTCCTCTTTTTCTATCCTATTTGCTGTTTATATGTCTGTCCTTTTATCTTGTTATTCCCTCTTCATATATCCATGTTTTAAATCTAGGACTATATTCCTTTTTCTATCTCCAGTAGATATTTCTATTTCTTTCAATTTGTTGTTCTTGTTCAAATTTCTAATTAATTTCCTATTGATTCCTAGGCTAAAACTTAGAAATATATATATTCCAAATCCCCTCTTTCCCAAAGGAGATGTCTTCTACATATATCTTCCCCTTGAGAGGAAAAGTCACAACTTTTCATAAATTGCAAGGAGTCATGTCTTTTAAAATGGGATGCTGTCTTGGGAGACTTAATTCTAATCCATTTTAATCGATGCTTATAGTCTTTAAACACTGTCTTCCATAATTTGCTAGATAATGCAATCACTGTCTTCTTAAATATTAATCGCTGCCTTGGATAAAATGATCGGTGCCTTCGTTTGTTAATCCCAATCGTTGCTTTAGGCAATGCATTTGCTGTTTGATATTTTTTAATTGCTGCTACCATCCTAGATTTATTTATTATTTCCTCCTTTAGATTCCCATGGTGGGGGAAAAGGTATGACAATTCAAACCAATCAATGCCTTTGATAAATTAATATATGACCTTAAGGATACTTTGTTTACTTCTTAATAATTACAGTCTTAAGTATACATATTATTTTATGATTTATATTATTATATTATATTATATAATTATAATATTAAATTGTTAATATTTATTTTTATATCTTTGATATTTATTTTTTCATTTATTGTTAATCAACTAATTTATTTTTTCAAATCTTGGGGGCATGACAAAATAACATAAAATATGTTGGAATACATCAATTGAGGAATAATAATGATATTTTTTAGAATACATGAACAAAATAATAACAATGTGGAACTAATTAGAAATCAAACACTTGATGAAAGATCTTTCCTTGGATCAAAATTAATGTTGTGTGATGATGTTCTAACTACCCCACAAATCAATTTTCCACTAAGAAACCACAAGTGTTTTATCCTCTAATATCTTATCCAAGTATTTTCATCTTTGAATTGACATGTGAGCTCTACTTGCTATAGCCACCAAATCTAGATATGAAAATATATGAAGTGAGCATAATATAATGGTCCTCTCAAGGTTGGGAAATCTTTATTTATTCTTTCACATGCACACAACCCTAGACATCTAGATTTATTGTCAAATAATATAATATTATTTTTATTTGATATGACACTAATATTACTTAATAATCAAGTACCATGTAAGATGGTTCTAGTATAATAACATTAAATTATTCCAATTAGACAATAAACCTTGACCTCTAATTGTTAAATCATCTATAGCTTGATAATCAGTCCCTAGAAAGACCTAAGATAAAGCCTTATGGACAATTGTTTCACCTTAGGATCTTGTTAATATTCAAGTTTTTATCTTCACATACCTTTGTACTAACATGGGGAATCTTGAAAGTGTAGGAATTGACTTGCAATATAACCTTTGATATTTTAGAAGTTGACTCTTCCTATATTTTTTTAGTAGAAAAATTAATTTGTTTGAAGAAAAGGGAGGAGAATACTTGAAAATAAAAATAAACTAACAAGTGATTCACCAATGAAGAGATTAAGGTTAAACATTGCATAAAGCTCATTTCATCTCAAAGTCAATAGGTTTAAGAGAAAATGGAATGATCACACACATCTCAATATTAGAAACTATTAATTTAAGAAACAAATAAAAAGATAATTAACTACGTAATAAGAAAATGATAGTATCATATAAGCACACACACATATATACAAATAAGAGAGATAATCACAGACACATAATTGAATTTGAGAGGAACAATCTACTACTGAATAAAGAGTTCAATCATATAAGCACATACACAAATATGCACAAATAAGAGAGATAATCACACACACATAATTGAATTTGAGAGGAACAATCTACTACTCCAAAGGCTTGATTAGAAAACTATTCTTTTGCGAAATCTACCCCACTATCCCCTTCCTTATCAAAAGGAATTTCTTTATATAGATAAACACCACCCCAAATATTATATTGTCCTTAGAAATCCATTTGAAAGAAGTAACCTGGTAGTTACAAGTCATGATGAATGACATTGATAAGGTGATGTGCAAGGTAGTCTTGTGAACTTTGCATATTTTGGTGCTTGATGCAAAGTGAAATCCATCTGGTAGTTAAAATTCCTTATTGCATTGATGGTTGGATAAATTTCTCTTATCTTAGTGGGAATGATATGAGAATCTAGTTTTTTATGTGTGAAGATGGATTCATGTAGGTGTTTGGTAGTTGTATAGTAAAATCTTAAATCTACCACAGTAATGTCACTTTACAAATTATAGAAGTTATCTTACCAAAAGTTCTACCAAGTATCACATTCTAGGTGTCCTTCCTTTTGGTGTGGCTTTGAGCATTAGTGATGCATTGAAAATTGGCCAATGGTGTTTTTGAAGCTCCCAATTTGATTGTGTCTAATTATGATTAAATCTTAGCCCTTTCTGTATTTTGGACTTATTTTTCTTATTTTTAATAATTGATTTCAAAAATATTTCTATGGATATCAATTTTCCAATTTTGATTAAGTGTTCTCCTTTGTTGTCCCCTTGTATAGGTTTCATGTGTTAAAAGTTGCAAATATTCAAGAAAATTCCAAGAGCGGAGTGTGTTGTAATCATTTTTATAAATGCAAGTATTTTGTTAGAATTTTTCAGAATTCCCTTCTTGGTGTGCCTTTTCTCCTAACTCTGCCTTGTTCTTTTATTCTTGTTGAGATATTAGACTTCCCCATCCTAGGATACTTTTCATTCATTCCCCACCTTCATGTCTTTTCCTTATCAAGATTTCAGAGCTTACCTTTCTGACATTCATTTCCTTCAATCCCCAAATTTCCCTTCTATTTATCTGAGTACTAAAATTTATCTTATTGAAATGCTTTCCCTTAGAGTCTCATTTCCTTAATCCCTTACAATAAGTTACCTTTTAAAGTTGGACTTTTGACCATCCCTTTACTTGGGTACCTTTTCCTTAGTATCCCTGATCCCCAACTTTAGACATTTTCTTCTATATAATATTTTGGAGTAAAAAATGTGGGAATACTTCTAGTGTGGTAAGAGGTATGGAGTATTCCCAAACCTTGTACCCTGACACTTCTCACTATGCTATCTCATCAAGATCGATGGTTTGGAATTGTCCTTATTTGTATGCCTTAAGAGATAAATTCCCTGGTGCTCCTAACTCTCAATCCTCCACAAGTGAAATCGGTCATGAGGTATTCTCAACCTTCGATCCCCAAAACCCTGATAAAAAATAAGTTAAATGGACAAGCTAATTGTGAATACGAAATTCACCATGCTCCCTTCGGGTTTTTGTTTTTGGCTAAGTACCGACCCATGCCTTCAAATAAATTCATCGACCCCCTTTTGATTTTCACTGCGAACTCTGCCACGTGTTCGCTCATCACTCATCGAAGGATTTTTCTCCTTGTTCACCTATCGGCCCCTGATATGCTCCCATGTGTCTTCACCACAGGTTATTTTTGATTAATTCTTTTCACTTCCTCGTCAGTCCCCGCTCATGTACCATGTAGCTCCCCTTCGCAAAAAGGTTTGGCAGGCCCCATAGGTGGCGTCTATATCAAAAATTATTGCTACATGTCATATTAGTGCAAGCTTTCAAAAGAGGAAGGGTAAATTGACCACGGGCAATGAAATGCTACCACACATCTCTTTAGCGCACACTTCTTCAATGCAGAGAATGAAGCAAACCATAGGCTGTGAATTTTGCCATGTGTTCTAATTGCCTATCCAAGGAGGTGACACTTGTTTGCACAGGAATTTGTTGGGACCACTGCCATCATTTGTAGGGGATGCATCTGAATGGAGGGCGACCAAATGCTATGTCTCGAATCTTTTCTGTTACAACGATGGAGGGAAATCATTGCCTCAACATCATTTCTCAAGATTCAATATATTTTTAGTTGTTGCTCACTAGGTGGTGGAAGGTTCACTATAAATACTGCTATTTGCTTCTGAAGAAGGGTTCTTGGTTCTTAGTTCAAGAAGTTGGAGGTTCTGAGTTCAAATATTACATGCTTTTAAGCATCACTAGTTTTAGAATTATAGGATTTTTGGAGAGACCAGGCCTTTTATTGTTTAGATTATTGCAAGAGCTTATAGATTGTGCCATTGTTTGGCCTCTCTATTTCTTATGCTATTGATAAACTTTATACCGTGCCATTATTGTTTGAATGGTTTATTTTCCATACTTCTATAATTTGAATGCACGTTTGCTAGTTTAGATCATGTCTTTCGACTCTTCTTTTTAGTAAATAGGTATGATTATTATTTTATGTCATTGAATGAGCTGTTCATGCTACAATCCTTAATTTTTGTTATTCTAAGACATGGTAAATTGCTAAGCAGGCCCTTAGATCATATCCAAAAGATAAGTTTATCGTGCCTTTTATTTACGTTCTGGCGCATTGCCTTATTTAGATTCTTTATTTTTATATCTGCTTCCGTTTCCCATTCCAAAACCCTAATTACAGAAGAAGCTAACTTCTTTAAAAAATCTAGAGGTCACTCAGTTTAGCGCAATAAGTCCCCCATAAACTGAGTTTCCAACAAAGGGCTATTACACGTACAAAAAAAGCACAAAAAATGCTGAATTTCGCCACCATGTACCCAAATGTTGTCAAACCACAAGGGGAGATGCTACTAGGTGATTACAACGTGTATGCCATGAGGCTTGATCTGGCCACAGCTCGGTAGTAGGACAAGGTTGAACTCATGGAGGAAATGCAGCAGGTGTTGACAACCGAATTTTTGAAGTATGTTCATCAATTGAAGAAAAAGGAGGAGCAACTAAAGCTGGTGAAGGAAAGGGTCAATTTTTTGGAAATGAAGGAGAAATTACTGGAAGTAGAGGTTGTGCGCTTGTCTGAGAAGGTGCAAGTAGAAGAGTTGGAGTGGAGCAAACTCTTGGAGAAACTCAATAAGTCCTAGTTCGTTGACCCCACATTGCTTAACGAGCTATGGGTGAGGAACCAAAAACATCAGAGCGAATTGACCTTGATGGAGCAAAATATGCAACAAAAAGATAAAGAGTTAGCAACTCAACATGCTCTATATGAGGAAGAGTTAGACAAGAATCATATGGAATTTTTGGGCCAAAAGGCCCAATTCGAAAGGGAGCTTCAAGAGACAAAGTCCTCTCTTGACATAGAATTGGCGAACCATGCCCGAGCCAAGGAGAATTGGTATAAAGAAATAAGTCGCTTCAGGGAGCAACTGACATCCGCAAAAAAGAGAAATGCATAATTAATAGAGGTTATTAACTCAAATGATGCAAAGATAACCTCTCTAAAGAGCTCTCTCCAAGCCTCCTTCGTACAACCAGACCTCATCCCATTGGCTCGTCAGATATATATTTCTTATTGGGAAAAGGTTAAAACCTTCTGCCTAACACTGCAACCATCACTCTAGTTCATCTTAAAGGCAACAAAATTAAGCTAGGAGGTTCACAAAACAATTGAGCAATTCCCACAGTTTATCTTAGAGAAGGTTGCAGAAGTAAAGAATTTGCTGACCAAGCTATATTCGGTCTCTGATGAAGACCTAGCCAAAGCAGGGATTGAAGATCAGGATATTGCTGCCCAGACGACAAACAAGTTCATCCATTGCCACTCAGCCTTCCAACAAACTAAAGCGGCCGCAACTACTTTGAACTAGACAATGGATGACATGCGGGGAAATTTCTCCCAGTTGAGCGATATGGGTTTGCCATCTCCTTTTCTTGAGGATGGGTCGATCACCACGATCAAGCAGATTGCAGAAAAAATTGAAGAAAAGAAGCGTGAACCAAACGCTTTTCAGAGTTTTGACCATCCTCCTACCGCAATAGACATTGAAGGTGTTATTCATCCTCTTGTGCAACTACTATTCCATTGTGAGGCATGGGCCGGTTTACCTGAGACATTTCCTTACAAAGAAACACTTGACTTGGGCAAAGCGTAGGAGAATTTGCACAATATAGCGAGACCATCCGAGGACAACTAGTTGCCCTTGCAGGAAACCCTTTCCAAGGTCTAATTCTATCTCCAATGGATGACACTCTGGTCTGCGAACTAGAGAAAATTTTGGGTTCCACATTCCTTAGAGTGAAACGCCCCTGATAGTCACCAGAAGCTGTGAATATGAAATTCACCATGCTCCCTTCGGGTTTTGGTTTTTGGTTAATTACCGGCCCATGCCTTCAAATAAATTCATCAACCCCCTTTTTATTGTCACTGTGAACTTTGCCACGTGTTTTCTTATCGCTCCCCAAAGGATTTTTCTCCTTTCTCACCTATTAGCCCCTGATATGCTCCCACGTGTCTTCACCACGGGTTATTTTTGATTGATTCCTTTCACTTCCTCGTTGGCCCTTGATATGCTCCCACATGTCTTCATCGTGGGTTATTTCTGATTGATTCCTTTCACTTCCTTGTCGGTCCCCGCTTGTGTGCCACATAGATCCCTTTCCAAAAAGGTTTGGTGGGCCCTACAAACGACGTTGATATCAAACATTATTACTACGTGTCATCTCAGTGCAAGCTTTCAAAAGAGGAAGGGTAAATTGACCGTGGGTAGAGAAATGCTGCCACACGTGTCTTTAGCACATGCTTCTTCAATGCAACGAATGAAGCAAACCATAGTTTGTGAATTCTGCCATGTGTTCTAACTTCCTATCCAAGGATGCGACACTTGTTTGCACAAGACTTTTCTGGGATCACTGCCATCATTCATAGGGGATGCACCTGAATGGAGGGTGACCAAATGTTGTGTCTCGAATCTTTTCTATTACAACGGTCGAGGGAAATCATTGCCTCAACATCATTGCTTAGGATTCAAAATATTTTCAGTTGTTGCTCACTAGGTGGTGGGAGACTCACTATAAATATTTCTCTTTGCTTCTGAAGAAGGGTTCTCGGTTCTCAGTTCAAGAAGTTGGAGGTTCCGAGTTCGAATATTACATGCTTTTAAGCATCACTAGTTTTAGAATTGCAGGATTTTTGGAGAGACTAGACCTTTTATTGTTTAGATTATTGCAAGAACTCATAGACTATGCCATTGTTCGACCTCTCTATTTCTTATGCTATTTATAAACTTTATACTATGCCATTATTGTTTGAATGGTTTATTTGCCATACTTCTATAATTTGAATGCACATTTGCCGGTTTAGATAATGTCTTTTGACTCTTCTTTTCAGTAAATAGGTATGATTATTATTTTATGTCATTAAATGAGTTGTTCATGCTGCAATCCTTAATTTCTATTATTCTAAGACATGGTAAATTGCTAAGCAAACCTTAGATCATATCCAAAAGATAGGTTTATCGTGCCTTTTATCTACTTTTTGGCACATCACCTTAGTTAGATTCTTTATTTTTATATCTACTTCTGTTTCCCATTCCAAAACCCTAATTACAGAAGAAATCAACTTCTTTAAAAATCCGGAGGTCACTTAGTTTAGCGCAATAAGTCCCCCATAAATTGAGTTTCCCACAAAGGGCTGTTACCTTGCCAATTTTTGGCATCAACACTAATAATATTGAAAAGTTTGTGAGTTTGTGAACTTACTGAAAATTCAATTAAAAAAAGGATGTTCAACATGTTGGAGAGTTTCAAAATTCATGAACTTGCCAAGAGTTTGAAAAATGGTGAAAAGTTCAGTTCCTTAAGGGTAAAAGTACAAATTTGTGTCACACTTTTATAAAGGTAACAACCAACACTAATCCAACTTTTTAATTTGAATCACTAGAAAGTGACATATATGTTTTGAATTTTGAAATGATATAAACTAATGAAATGTATATTTTAATTGTATTTTATGTTTGCATTTTTTAAGAAAATTAAAAATTTCTTTTAGTATAGTTTTTTTATAAAATTGATATTATAATTTAATTGTTGATAAAATGCTAAAAAATGAAGTTAAATGGGACGTCGCTTTTTATATAGAAAATTTTAGTTTTGTCGATTAATTTATTTTGAGTATTTTTAACTTGAAATCAATGCATTGATTTATTTTTTCCCCATTTTGATAATTTTTTTTCAACAAATTTTAAAATTTGTATGTACTAAAAACATGACTATTTTTATGGCATGTCACCTTTTAACTTAACTATTTATTCAAAATAGATAAAATATCATCTTGACATAGAATCTTTTCTCTAGTGTGCCATTTATATTTTTAATTTAAAATAAATCAACTTTATATTTTGACCATGTTGATGACCTAGTTTTAGTAATAAATAAATATAAAAAATAATTAAATTGTTAAACAAATTATATTTTTAAAAACTATACATAGATCCTGTTGGCAGTTGTTGTCATTGATGTCAACACCGATTGTTGGTTGTCATTGATGTTGACACTTGAGGAGATTGTTGGCAGTTGTTGTCATTGATGTCAACACTGATTGCTGGTTATCATTGATGTCACCATTGGATGAAGACTATTGTATGTTTGGCAATAGTTATCATTGATAAGTTTGTTATACATGCTTTATTGATACATATATGGTGTGTTGCTGAAGTTCATGGTTGGATGTCACAGCCTATCTAAGAAGAGTTATTGAAGTTCATGGTTGGATGCAATGCCTTATCTAAAAGAGAATTCTTGAAGCTCATGGTTGGATGCCATGCCTTATCTAAGAAGAGTTGTTGAAGTTTATGGTTAGATGTCATGTCCTATTCCATGTCAAGGAAAATTGTATTGTGCACTATTGCTGTCAGCAAAGTTGATTCTATAATGATATATTCAGATGAGGATTAGAAGCATGACTAATAGTGGAGAGATGTTGTTGATGGCCTATAACATGTCTTATGCTCTCTTATGTTGTCCCTGATAATATATGTGTTACTGAAAGGAATTTTTGGTCTCCGCAAGGTGCTTAAATGTTTCTAGCTTAGGAATCTGCATTGAAGTCTTTCTAGGAGAATGCTCCACATTTCTCTATTGTTAAAGATTTGGTCTTGCAATTTGGGATTCAATTTTAGTGCTTCGTGGACATTGTACTCCTATTTTTCAAGTCACTTGTATTGCCAAGGAGATATTTATGAATTGCAGAAGGTTGGCAGTGTTGCTGGTTGTCTCAATTGGTCCAAGAAATCCTCTGCATTTCTTTGCATTAATCTTTCTACTCTTTCAGCTTGGTGAATGTGCTCTCAATGTCTGTACAATGTCTCAATTCCAATTTCATGCATTGAAAAGGTTCACAAGCTAATATGTTAATGTTATATCTCATGTTTAAGCATTATGTGTTTTTGGAAGATAGTTTTTTGTTCTTGTTTGATCTATGGTGGCTATTGATGGCATGAAAGAATGAAAGAAGTGTATGGAAGTGATGTTGGATGTTCAAGGAACATCCCCATGTGATCCGTATGTTGCTAATTGGATACTTTGGTGTTGCATTGGGTCTTGAATTGGATTTTTGGGTTATTTGTGGATATCTGGATGACAGGGCTTATTCCTTTGCTTGTGCCATGTGCTTGGGGGTCTGCACCAGTAATGGAAGATGTGTTATGATATATTTGGGTCACAACCTATCCTATTTAGGACCGAATCAAGTTAATTCAATTGGAAGAGTGTTTTTGGGCTAACTGGTTATATGCTTCATGTTTCATCCACACATTTCCTTGATGTTGAATTAGGTTGATGTGTACCTGCATGTAGATTATTTTGGATCACATTGGATGTGACTGTATGGAGAAGTGTACAAGTGTGCATAAAAATTGTATTGAAGATCTAGCAGAGATAGTGCTAAAGTGTGTGAAAGAAAAGATCAATTATGCTTTAATGCCTCAGTCAATAGCGTGAATTGTTAACAAATATTGTAATCTCTTATAAAAATTTTGTATCCTACTATGAGATAGTGAATCTCATCAGGTACTCTGTATCTTTCTCCTGAAGTTGTGTTGGCTTTGGCCCTACAAGTCCTTCTATATCTTTCTCTAAGGTAGTGAGCCTTCTTGCAAGTCCTTTTGGTAGTGAGCCTTTATATTATGAGTTAACTCTCATCGTGGATTTCCCCTCATTGGGTTTTCCACATAAATTTAGTGTTCTCCTTGTGCTTGTGTGTATTCTCTATTTCTTTCTCATTGCTACTGATCTAGTTAGAAGTAGAATTTCTATATCTTTCATTGCTTACTAAGTGTTAAAGTTGCTAAGGATTCAAATTGATATATTTGTCATTGTTAGGATTAAAGGTCTTGATCAGTTAAACAAGATTGCATTGTGCTGATAGAGTTAAGTTCTAGAAGGGATTAAGTTTTTAATAAGATTGATTCACCCCCCTCTCAGTCTTTGAAAGTGTTCAACAAATCCATAAAATGGTATTTTTTTATATATTATTTAAAATGTTATTTGCATGAGTAGGAGTTGTTGAAACTTTATGATTTTTGAAATTTTTTAATTTCTTTTGGTAAATTTTCCCTAAGGTAGTGCTACATATGCAGTTTGTCAGAAAAGCTATGGAATATATCTAACTTAGCTAGACCATATGCTTGAAAATTTTTTATTGTTAGTTAAAAAATCTTAAATTCATTTGTACTAATAAATTGGCCAAAAGTGTGACACATCATTGTACTTTTACCCTTAAGGAAAAGCAACTAAGTTTAATATGTCAAGAATTTCATGATTTTTAAAACTCCATGAAAGCTTGATGAGCCAAAGAAAAGAGTTCATTACATTGACCTGTTTGCAAGTTCATGACCTTGCCAAACATTTGATGTGGTTTGAGAAAAAACCCAAAGCATTGACTAAGAAAGATGTGATGATAGGGTGTCTGAAGGTTCACAGGTTCTTAAACCTCTTGAATGTTTGGTAAGGTTCAAAAGGTGCATTTCGACTATAAAAAATTAGTACAACTCTATTTCACCTACCCGCCTACAAATCTAGGATGATATAACTACCAAAAGTAATGGCCATAACCTTATAGTTTTCTTTATGAAAATTTTGTATATTATCTATGCCATGGTACTTCACATCTAATCACCATTGGCGAATGTGATAGTTGTAGATCAAAGGGAAATGTCTCCCATGCTTTCCTAGTATACTCAAATGTATTTAGGCATGATTTTTGGTGTGATTTAGGGAGCTACTATGCTCAACATGCATGAGTACACCTTGCTGCATACCAATTGGGAGATTTTTTTATTTAATGAAAATTTCATGCTCCATAACCTTAACCAACTTGCATGGAGGGTATAAGAGCCATAATCTTCATTTTTTAAAAGGTTGGTCATTTTTCCCTTCCATGCAACTGCCAACCAAAGAAGCTTCTAGGGTTTCAAATTTTGCAAAATCTAGTCACCATTAGAGCAAAAATGTTTATAAATCTCAAGGAAGTTAATATTGTAAATAATTCCTACAATTGAATGCATCTATGATTCAATTTGTAGGATTTTGAATTTATAGCTTAGGGTTTCCTCTTGCCAGTTAGCTAACATAATTAAATGAATTTGGATGAATGGGAACACATTCTAATGCATTACATGCTTTGGCAGTGGTTATTTCTTTATTGTAAGTGAATTTTTACATTTTGTGATGGATAACTAAGAATCTTTAGTCTATTGGTGTTTTTATTTGTGGTGTATAAGTATACATGACTCATGTTCCTTTGTGATTTTGATTTGTTGTTCCTTATTGTATGCTTGGACTTTCTAACTCAATGAATAGGCACTAGTATTAGAAGTAATGATCTACTATGCACTTAAATTTAAAATGTCGTTTACTGGTAAATTAGTAGGAAGTAGATTGTATACACTTCACAATTCAATGTTATCACCAAGGAAAACATCTTCAATGATCCATAGTAGATATCATCCCAGAGAGTCATTTTGTGCATATCCACATCTTGTTGTCATGCAATTATGTGCTTATTAGCTTTATAGAAGTTATCTCAATAGCTTTATCCTTGTCCCAGTGTCAACTTTTGGGCTCAGGCATATACTAGGTATTATTCCATAGTTTATCCATTTGTCTATCTTTAGTTCTATTTAATTGTATTTAGGATACCTCTAGGGAATCCCCCTAGGTCTAGTTGAGCTCAAAGTTGAAGAAGGTTTTACTTGACTTAGTGAATTGTGTTAGGATTAAGGTTCCATCTACCTTGTAAATCCTATATCATATTGCATGGTTCCAACATCCTTGGAAAGTGTCCCTAGGAACACAGGGTGTATTAGAAAAATATTTTATAATATTATTCTCACCATTATTTGTATTACATTCATAAGGGGTGATGGGTTTGATTAGCACTGGTAAAGGTGAGTTGTGTACTTAAATATTTAATAATGTTTTCCCCACATGTGGATGCCTAGAATGAGATAATAAAAGATAAGGAAAGGAAAAATGAGTGACTATTGGTATTCTCCAAGTGAGAGATTGGAAAGAGTAAACATGTGTCTCTTAGTATTCCTTCATTTATTACATTTGATGTAATGTTTATATTTCAAATTTGGTTGCCCAAGTTGGAGGGAAAGAATTAAAACCAAAAGCAATGTCCTTTCACATTCTAAGGAGGTATTCCAAGGATTGGGGACATTTGGAATGAAGGGTCATCTTTGGGAGCCATGTTTGGGGCTTAGGATGTCTTCGAAAGTCTATAAAATTAGCTCTTTGGATGTAGAAACTATAAGGGACAACTAAATGGAGAGTTTCATTGCATGAAAAAGAATAGATTGAGGCATAAGGAGGTTGTTAACAGGTACATAAGTATGCCACAGTGGAGGAAAAGAGGAGAATGAAAGTAGTCGTATATATTATAATCTCATTATTTGAAGATAATGCATACTTAGCCTCTCTTCTTGGTGAAGTTT
The DNA here is from genome assembly GCA_007258455.2 of Sequoia sempervirens. Taxonomy (NCBI): domain Eukaryota; kingdom Viridiplantae; phylum Streptophyta; class Pinopsida; order Cupressales; family Cupressaceae; genus Sequoia; species Sequoia sempervirens. Next base: position 39,513 of record VDFB02342614.1, on the reverse strand, counting down.
TTTTCCCGCAAGGGTTTCTCCACGTAAATCTTGTGTTATGCAATGATCTTATGTTTCTGATTTGTGCCTCAATGCTACTATCTTATGGTGATATTATTATTTATATATTGTTGTTATAAGTTCACATAAGGTAGTGTTTATAAGCATGCTATATTGGCTCATTTTCGACATCATAATGAAGATGGATCTAATAATGGTAGTTCCATATGAAGGAAACTTAATTTTTAGATTTGCATATAAGTTTCATATTTTCATGTTGTTGTAGTCCAAGCCTTGAATCTCATTCATTGAAGTCATTTTTGGATAGAGATTGAATTTCCCAACAATTATTGCTAGAGCCTATTTGTTTCTCATTGAATTGGTTTTTGGTTGCCCAACCTAATCATATGTTAGAGGTTTGTTGCTTTCATTTTGACACCCATAACACTCAAGAGTAACTTTTTTTAGGTATTTTGGAACCTACCACTTTGGGAACCAACAAGTGCAACCATAACTAGTTGTCATATTGACATATTTTTTATAGAGTGTGGTGTCACTACATGACATATGAAGCATAAACCTCTATTTTTATAATGGGACCATAAAAATAGATGACATGGGTCATTTTGATAGTTAACCTTGTAATATAAAATAGTGCAACACCTAAGGTATGCCAGACTGATAATTGGGAAATAATCTGTGATAGTGCCATATAACCACTATGATGTTACTTTATTTTTTTAATTGAACCTACTTCAAAGGTTGACAATGCCCATTATGAACATTTGCCAACTAATTTAATTTTAAGACTAATAATGTAATGTTATAATCCTTCCAAAATAGCAAGGTTTATAACATGTGAGATGTTGTCATGTGTATCTCTCTACAAATTAATGGTTCCACCTAAATACCTCAACCAAGAGGGGGACCTACAATACATTGAATTCAAAAAATCAATCAATCATGCAACCCTCTAATTTTCTATTTTGAAGATCCCTAAAACCTTGCACAAGTTGTTGATTTCAAGGAGTATCAAACAACACCTTTAAAATGGATCCACTAATAAAAATATCATGACATGAAAGAGAAAATAGAGAGTGGAGCTCAATAGTTCATGGTGAACTCTCAGGGGATTCTTTCTCACAAGGATGAATTTGGAAGCCAATCCATTGGGAACAAAAATTAAATAATCAATTACCTACATCCTTTATAGGGCTTCTTATAGAAGTTCCCATTCGTCATTGAAAGAACATCCTTTTTTATTTAAGGCCTTGAAATCCTTGTTGAAATCAATTATATCCTTGTGAGATATACTTATGAGTATAAATTCCACTATGGTATTTACCTAAAAATATTATTGATCAAGTGGGTAGAGGATAACCTTGATCTCTAAAAAACTTGGTGATTGAATCCAACTATTGAATAATGTTTAAGTCACTTGCTTTCTCATAAGCATTTCAATGAACTCTTCCTCCCCTAGCACCTTGTTTCCATCCTGAAATGGAGAAGGGATTCCTTTATGCACTAATATGATCATGTGTCTCCCCATTCCTTGAAAAAATTGATCCAAGGTCATGGATTGGGTGTTGCATTTGAGTTCACCTTTGTTTATGATTAACAATTCATTAACCTTCACAACCACCACCTTATGATTGATAACATACATGGCCAAGAGAGTCTCATTTTTAAAATTATATATTTTTTCAATGAGGTATTAATCTTGGGATACCCTAGTAGATAAGTAGAGGAGGGTACCATCAACCATTTCCTTAACTTTTTAATTCAAGGTGTAGCCTAAGTAATGAACCTTCTAGTGGATTTAAGCTCTATACCACTTGATGTGATACTAGTCTAGTAGTAAGCATACAACTCCTTTAATAATAGAGTAATGTTTAGTATTTTATTTTGCTACTTGTTCTTCTTGTTGCAATTATTGAATTAGACAATCCTTGGTTAGGAGCTTTTCTTTTTAGTGAATTTTCTTATATATGAGCTTCACCACTTTATAGTGTAACTAGGTGGCCTTTACAATTTCATTGTCTTCACATTCTTCTGCTTTTTGCAAGTCCTATTAGTAACCCTCTAGAGTAAGCTTAAATTTTTTGGCTCTACATTATCCGCAAGACTTTAGATTGTAAGTTTCTTGTTGATCTCAAAGCTAGTTCACCATGTCTTGTGTTGTCTTGAGATTAGTTTCTATTTTATCAAACTTATTGTTGAGCTTCAAGAAGATATAGGTTATTTCTTTTTTAGTTTCCTCTCTTAGCTCAACCTTGTGCTAGGTTCATTTTGATAGTATGCAATAAGTAATCTTTTGGGCACATTAAACCTTGTAGTTTTTCTATAGTTTGTGTTGTGTGTACAATCATAAATTTCTATTGATCAAGGTTATACATCGATAAAATTTGTGTAGGTGTGGGAGCTTGATCATAATTTTGTTCCTAATCCTATTTTTTTTCCTCATAGGCTTTCCTTGTAATCATAATTTGTTGATTCAAATTTGTGGGATATTGAATGAAACTACTCACAAATAGGGTGCCCTAGCGCAAAGCATATGGAAATGTTATTTATTGATGGAAAGGGGAAATATATGACTTTTAAGGTGTTTGAGAAGGTACATATTGTACAAAGTAATTGTAGGGGGTGGCAAGGTTTGGAGGAAAGAAGCCACAATGGGGGACTGAACACAAATTGAAGTAGGTGATCAAATCAGAGCAATGATAGTTGGCAGTGGGGTGACTATCTTAGTAGGGATAGATAGGGGTTGGAAAATGACCTTAATAGGAGATGTGGGTAAAGTTGGTAGGATTTGAAATTGTGAGATTGGGTAGTAAGTAGGGATAACATAATGAGGATAAAAGGGATTAGAGACACATGCTTGGGAAACTTAAACAATTGGGGTAGTTTTTGGTTCTTTAAGTGCTTCTTATTCCTTAGATTTTGAATCTTCAGGCAATATTAGCCTCATATTTTTTCATGCATGATCTTATACTAGAGATGATTCTTGAACTTGGTTTAGAGGGCTTTCACTAATAAATTATATAGTTTTTCATTATAGGAATTAATTGTGGCATCATTGTGGCTTATTATGATGTTGCAAATTCTAGTGGCAGTGACACTTGTATATAGGAGTGGGTCAACTAAACCACATATTCTAAATTATCTCCAATACTTCTTGGAGGGTAGTTTTACCCTTTTCTTGAGCTTGTTATAGGTGTGTTTTTAAGCTCATAGACGTCGGGGTTGATTAGGTGGAAGAGGCAATATCCCATGATGATTTCCCAAGCACAACATGAAGTGGTGGTGGCCAAAGACCATGCCTTGGAGGTTGTGTGAAATATTATTGCTTGAAATATTGCTTGATTTAGTCTCTTGTGACCTTAGCTTCATTTCCTTTTCGTTTCCTTTAGATATACTGTTGCACCTTTGCGTGAGTTGTTACTTGTGTCATAGCTTGAAGCAAGAGATTCATGTTTGTTATCCTAGAGATGCTCTCATGTTTCATTTGTAGGAACCTACTTAAATCCATTTTATAATTCTATATTCTCCTATAATTAATTATAGATCAAGGTCAACCAAGTTGTACTCTAAGATATTTTGAGAACCTCTTTTGAATATACTTATTTCTTTGAAAGAGTGAGATGTCACAAAGGGCCTTCTTTTTCTTTTCTTTTTTTATCACCATTTAGGATCAATAGCATTCATTGGATGCATGAATTGTAGAGTCAAAAACCTATTGGTGATATATTTAGGGAGTTTGAAAAACTCCTACCTGAAATGACACATCCTATTAGAGTACTAGATAAAGTATTAGTCACAAGGTATCTTGATTTTGTTCATTAGATATTGCTTCTTGTTTCCCAGACGAGTGAGGAAATTGTAGTTTAAATATACAAGGTTGGGAGTGAGAAATTTCTATAGACCAAGTGAACCTTTGAGGGTGAATTGGATACTCAAATATGACCAAATTCATGAAAAATTGAAATAATGAAACATTCTAGTAAAGAAAGAGATGAACTAGGAATTAAGAGAACTTGTAGACCTATTATGTTTTGAAATTCATAAGTTGATAACCTACAACATTGCTAATGGTCTTTGTAAAATAAAATATTAATATTTGATCTTGAGTTATAGACTTGAGCTTATGCAAAGATCCTAGCTAAAATCCATATAACTCCTTGTTGCTATCTAGCCCAAAGATGAAGGCTAGCATCGAGCATGTGTCTCACATATTTGGAAGAAAATTTGTGAAGCCAAAATTTGAAGTGGATGCAACTCAATTTTATCTTATTTAGTGAGATATTTGTTCAATAAATTGAGGTATTTGTTCCTCGTATCCCAAGTGTTTAAGATGTTCTCCTAATTTTAGCGAAAATTGTTAACATTATGATGCAAGTGTAACATTGCCTTGATATGACCAAAACTTATTGTCACATTGATAAAATTCCCTAGAATCACCCCTTAGCTGGGGTTATAACATTTCACTCAAAATTTAATCAAATTGGAGTAGGGATGAACTTGAGGAATCATATATTGATCCACCATCGAGATCCAAAGCCTAATGCCAAATGTTTGGATTTCCCCAAGTCAAATTCTCTTGAACATCCTTGCATGTGCCCCTTCTCATAGATCTTTTATTGGCTTTGATATAATAGGGTCAAATATATTTTCTAGTGAAGTTAAAGATTAGGGGTGGGTATGAGGACCTCCCTTTATTTGCTTGTTTGGGTAGACCAAGTGGTGCACCTGTTCCTTGCTTAAATTAGAGAAAGAGCATAATACTTGCTATCCATAAATTCATTAGAAATATCAAATTGTTTGTGAGACTTCAAATTCCTCTTCCTTTTTAACATCTTGCCCTGAAAATAAAATTTCTTGCTTCAAACAACCCTATCCTACCCAAATTTATCTCTAAAAAGATAAAGACAGTCTAAATACCTCCCACAATTACCAAGTTCATAATCACAATAATAGCTAGAGTGAAAATCTTTAATAAGTTAAAATTGAAACATCAATATATACTTTTTGGAAGATTTTTGTTGGAACAAGATGCTTCCATCAAATGATGAATTATGGAAAAGCAAAAAGGTCTCTATTTGATTGAACTTCACATGCTTGTGTAGCTTTTGATGACCCTTTTGGCTTAATTTTAACACCTTTGGGTTGTAAGAGTTGATAACATGACTAGTCACAAGTACATAGATTAATATTTTCAACTACCAACTTGCAACAAATTTTAATCATGATTTTCTTTATTAACTTGCAATCACATGGGTAGTTCCCTTGCTTTTCAAGAAATTTAAGCAAGATTTAAAAACCTTTAACCATTAAGTGGCAATGAGATAGACTCAAAGGTAGTAGGTAGCATAGTGCCTTATGAGAAAAATCTTTAAATCTTAGACATTAATATCACTATAAAAGCTTGTGCCTTGATTTTAAGATTTGAATTTTTACAAAATTTAAAAGCATCAACTATGACTAGATGGCTACATGACAATATATAATAATTACAATCTCCAAAGGAGGTAGAATACACAACAAATTTAAAAATAAATATAGTACATATATACAAAGTTATAAGCATGAATATACTAATAATTCTTAAGGTATATCACAATTACCAATATATCAAGGATCTCACCGACAATGTTGATCAAGTAAAAATAATTGTACTCCTTACATGTCACAATGGTGTAAGTGTTTCTCCCAAGAGAATTAAGCTTGGGGTGGTGACTAGGCTTAGCCACTTGCTCTTCCCATTTAAGAACCAAATCTCCATATTTGAAATATGGCTCTTAAGCTCATTTGTCAAATCATATTTTGATTATTTATTGATGCTATACAATAGAGTCTCATGTTGATTCTCTTCTTTCTTCTAACTCCAAGAGTTTTTATATCCTTACATTCATTGTGCCATATTTCCTTATTGCTAGTTGGTTTACTATTTATAGTGCTAGAAGTTCTAAAGAGATGGGTAGGACAACCTCCTTGCCATATATCAATGTGTATGGGGAAGTGCCAATGATTTTATTTAAGGTTATTCAATTAACCAATAAAGATAATTTTAGATTTTAGTGCCATTCTCACTATTGTTTTGCTCCTATTTGTTTAGATATTTTGATCAAAATTTTATTTGTTGACTTTTCCAATAATTTCGTTATAGATAATAGCTCAAAGAAATATTCAAATAAGTTCCATGTTTTGCAATAAATTTAGAAATTCAAGTGCCCAAAGATGCCTTTGCATTATTATAGATTATGGTATATGATACCTCAAATATGGTAATAATGTCTTCTATGAAATTAAGGATGAATCCATTAGTGCCCCCCTTGAGTGTATCTACCTCAATCCACATTTTGAAGTATATTTTTATTGTGAGGATCCATTTGTATCCTATACTTGATACTAGGTTGATCATCCCTATGAAATCTGGTTCTTCTAGAATAGCTAGACTTAAAGGCATTGCATCATTCCTTCATTTATGTCATAAATTTAAAATTCTAGACAACTTCCAACCCATTGGTGATAGTTGACAATCATTATTGGCCAATAATACCCAATACAAGCTATTTTTACAATATTTGTTGAGGTTGATAAGTGACCTCTTGGTATGTTTCGATGAAATTCATACAATAAATTCCTAAGTGCCAATAATTGACATGCATATCAACAAAGTTCCATTAAAGGTTCACCTAAACAAAAAATCCCCTATTAAAGCAAACCAAACTCCTTGTAGCATCTATACCCTTTCTTGGAGTAAGACATGTTTTTTGGACATTCCTGTGTTTTAATAAATTGGATTCTTTCCCTAATCGACGTGTTGGAACACTACTCTTCAACAATAATGAATTTTCATTTTCCAAAAGTTTAGGTTGATCTGACCTTCTCATTGGAAACATTTTGACACAAGACCCTTCCCCTTATCTTGACTTTTTAGGTTTAGTGTTAACATCTTATTCCATTATCTTAGTTATCTATTTTACCCTTTTTTTTACTTATATCTCCTTCAATAATATATTCCCTTATGCTAGGATGTACTACAAATGCTATTATCTTGCTTCATAATATGAGGTGTCTAAATTTTTGAAATCTTTAACCAAAGCATATGTTTGTTTTTCAACAAAATTATACTTCACCTCATAATCCTTAAGAGTTATTGAACTAAAAACAATGAGACACTCACCATTTTTATAATCATATTTTTTGTGTGTTGCTATGAGACTATGATTACCATCATAGACATATATTATGAAATATTTGGACAAGTCAATATTTTCTAAAGCTAACATTTCTACTATCACCGACTTCATTCTCTCAAAAATTTCCCCTTTTGCAATCAATCTAAATTATTTGTCTTCCTTTAACATAAGGGTTATGGGTCTTACCTTATGGGAAAAATTTGGTATGAACTTGCCAACAAAGTTAATATTTATAAGGAATGATTGAACTCATTTCATATTTGTGGGAAAAGAAAGCTCAAGGATAGATTGCACTCTATTAGGATCAATGGGAATCTCATCTTTGGAAACACAATAATCAAGGATCTTGCCTTGATGAACTCCAAAAATACACTTTCAAAGAGACCCTAAACTCATGATATTTTTGGAACACTTATTCTAGATTTTCAAAATGGTACTGTTTGTTCTTTAAAAACAAAATGAGGTAATTTAAATATATTAGGATGACCTTGTTGATAAGCTTGCTAAAGGTAATATTGATGGATATTTAGAAGGTAGCTCTGGCATATGATAAAATGAATGGAATCTTAGCATATGCATATGTTCCCCACTTGTTGGTGAATGTTATTTTATTCTAGTCTTCCTCTTTGACCCAAATGTGGTAAAAATCCATCTAGAAGTGAGAAAAAAATTGAACTTGCAATTTTTTATAGTATTTGTTCCATGGAAGGGAGTGATGGCGATCCTTGATCGAGGCCTTATTTAGATCACATAAAATGAAACAAAATTGATTTTCCCCACCCTTTTCTTGACTAGTACCAAATCAGGTACCTAGGTAGAATGCTTGATATGAAAAGTTATTTTTTATTGCATTAATTTGGCAAGTTCATATTTCATCATTGGTTCAATCCTTGGATTGATTAGTCCTTTTTTTGTTTGATTAGTTTTGCATCTAGAGATAAATCTATGGTATGATGGGTGATATTCTTTTCATTTCTATTGATTTCTTCATAGTTACATGCCATACCTATATCATAATTCTTGTATAGGTAGATCAAACGTTCCATTTACTTTTGGGTAAACACAATGCCCATTTCACCTTTTTGCTAAAGAATTTTTTTATTTCGATATAGTCTTTGATCCACTATGAATTTTATTTTGTCTAATTATACATCATTAGGAATAAACATAATTTATAAGGTGATAAATCTTTTTGGTAGCTTATTCGGCTTAAGATAAATCACTTTATCTCCATAAGATTCCTCTAATTTGGGTCTCAAATGCTTTGTGAACTTTGACTATTGAATGAAAAGTGTAATTTAAACATCACCATCAAATACTTGTCATTGATCATGGTTATCTAGAATACCAGGTTAGATTATCAATTTGACAAAGTTATTATTAACAAGGATATATCCTTTATAGGATCAAATTGTGACCCAATCATTGCCATTTATATAGCTTAATCATTTTGAGCTCTTGGGATTGCTTGAATTTTTAAAGCTTCAAATATCTCTAAGAGATATTAGACCCCATGGAAGTATGATCCAATCCTTATATTTTTGGCTATGGATAGCCCCTTGAATTTCTTGAGCCTATTGGTGTAGGTTTTTATGTTCCTAGTGGGCTAATTTATTTTCCCTTAGTTATATGTTTTTCTTACTATTTTATTAAGCTTGCTTAGGATAACAAAGCAAGTTTATTATTTAATCACTAGGATATAAAGTGATGAGGTGTCTCAACCCTTAAAGGATGGAGTATTTACCTTTTCATCACTTTATAAATAATATTGGTGGTTATTGGTGGTCAATTCTTATTGGTTAATTTTCCACCTCCATCCTCTCCCTAGTTGTATATAAACTCACTACCTAACCTGTATTTTTCATCTTGGAAGCTCTTAATACAATTCTATCATCTTGACATTACATATCTCTCAAAGTTGTTGGTTTTCATTATTTATGTTTTCCAACTTATGTAGATTTAAATTTTTCTTATAAATTTATTAGGGTTATTCAATCTATTTCAAATTTCTAACATGGTATTAGAGCTTTGTTTTGAGAATTTTGATTTCATAGATTCTTAATTGAGAGTTTGAATTTTTCATGTAAGATCTTGTAAATTCTCGTATGTTATTCTCTTGCATTTTTAATGATATGGAGAATCAGAAAGGGTTTATAAAGATCTAATAACCTCTTCATATTGCATATATGTTTTGTGAGATCAGAGTTATTGCAATAGTTTTGGTTATACTACAAGATTTTTAACTATTCCAATGCATCTAGGAGGCTTGAGAAAGTCAAGGTTGGCTTTCATTTTATTCGATTTGGAGATTGTTTGACATACAAATAGGGGTTTGAAGCTCATATTTGGCGAATAAATTTTTGTAGGAGAATTTTAAGCCAAAAAGGACCATGCCAAATTATGTTCAAGAGGTTGAGCAGACAAATTTTGACATAAAATTTTCCCATATTTGATGTCGAAACTTGCTGAGGAATTTTTTTTTCCAAGAGGGTCGTACAATCGCCTAACACTGCAAGTCATATGGCATTTTCAAAATAAAAATAAAAAAATATTTTTTTAATAAGCACTAAGTGGTTAGTGCTCTAAGCGCTTTAAGTTCTTAAGGGGCATAAAAACCTACCTTGTGGATAAGGTCGTAGAAAAGTTGTATGACTTATTTAAACTGTTGATACATATTTAAGAGCATGAATAATGGTTCATAGAGCTACAATTTGCAATATTTAACCTCAACGAGTTTCATAAGACACCAAGCCTCTATTAACCACACCAGTAAATATTTAAATTGCTAGGGGCAAGAACATAACTGCGACAAGTATTCCAAACCACCATCCAAATTCATTTGGAAACTCCACCCAAAGACCGCTCAGTTGCTACCTAGTGGCTACCGCCACCCAATAGCCACCAAAGCCCTCATATAGGCCAAATTGGGCCTTTTTAAAAACTTGCATAAATTTTTCTCTAGTTATCAAATTTTAGCGAATGAGATATCAATTGAAAGCTAGAGATGAGCACTTTCCATCCACAAAGGTATTGAAAATATTTGTTTTCCATTTTTTGCTAGATATTTCAGGTTGAAGTTGTTTGTTGCTAATTTCTTCAATATGATAGATTTTGCCCCAATGCTCCATTTTTCAGAAACAAATGAGTTTTGGAAAGGTATTGAAGAGAAATACATAGCCATAGGGCTAATTTTTCTAGATTTTGTGTCTAATTCATTTTGTATCAAAATTTGTAATTTTGGCCATTCTAGGTCTTTTGAGCATTGTATCTTGGAAAAAGATTTGTATTTATGCACTAAACTATAAAGTGCCAACCTTGTAATAATTGGGGGGGGGGGGTGATATTTGATACTATTGAAAAACGTGGGAGTGCATTTGGTGTCTTTTGTGCTCATTTCAGGGGTATTATAGACATATTGTATTTAAAAACTAGGATAAAGTTCCATTTAAGGGGGGTTAATCATGTCTCTTAAAAAAAATTTCATCTTTCTGTTGTCAAGTTAACTTTAGAGAACTATTTTTTTAGGAAACAAGGGATAAAGAATCACTGCCTTGAGTAGGATCTACTGCCCTATCTCCTTGGACTCATTCTCGAGCTAAGTGACTAATTTGTCTTACTATTCTAAGGATACTCTACATCACTTAGAACACACTGAGTGTCATTTCATTGCTTGGACCATAATCCAATAGTTGTATGGAGACATTGAATCTTCATCTGAAAGTGATGTTTCCTTGGAGAATCAAGCTCTTGTGAATGATATTGAGACTTATGTTGCCCCATAGTGTGTGGACACATTTTGTGTAGATGGTCAATTCATTGATACCCCATCAATAATACCTGTTGCAACTTTAGGTTCCAAATATGTTTCTTCAAGGGCCTCTTAGTGATTCATTATACTAGGGCCATTTATGTATTTTGGATTCAATCCACTAGGACCAATTTATACCAAAAATATCTTTTTTTTTATAGAGTCCCTCATTTTGGATTTAGATGACACTATTGAGGACATACATATTCTCTTTGAGGACAACTCTTTGGTCCTTGCACCTATTGCTATTACATAGTCCAATGTCACTTCTTTGAAAGGTTCTAGTGACTCCTTGGAGCAAGACATCCATAGTCTTTCAAATTCATCTTTGTGGGATGAAATCTTGATAGGGATTTCATACTTGTTTATGGAGACACATATTGCGAATTTAGGAGAATATTGATTGCATTCATCTTCTCTTTAACAAAGTTGATTCTTCTTCAGTTGTTGTGAGAGAACACTCTAACTCTCTAGTTCATTCTCTACAAGATCATTTGTTCCAATTTGAAATGAGTATGGATACTATGGATCAACATTTGGAGGAGACATATTTAGAGGAAATACTTGAGTCTTTGTATTATGTTCTACATAAGTCTCTAGGAGATTCTGAGTTTTCATTTTCACCAATGGGGCCTAGGATGCTTGATTTGATTGTGCCATATTTCAACATCAACATGGAGACACTTGATTTGAGTTCAAATAATTCATACATTGTTGGCATATGGCTTCCAGTGTTGTCATTGATGGCAATTGAAGTCATCTTTATGGTCCATAGATCTGTATCTAGTCATACCAATAGATAAAGTGCAATATTGTGTGTTACTAGCAAAATATTTGAAGAACATGGTATCTGGTCAGTTAGGCAATCTGTCTACTTCACTGGATCATTGTTTTGTGTTGTGGACCCCTGGATTTTTTTGGTGAACATGTATATTATCTTATTACTGAATTTCGTGGTGTTGCATTATTTGCAGTACGAGCTTGGAGGTTTGGTAGGATGCTTTGTGTCTATTTGCTCATTATAGCCGACTCAGTGAATGTGGTGCATTGTGGATGTGTGAAGTGGAATTATTTAAAATTTTCTTATTTTCAAATATTTAATTATGGGTCTCAGCTACAATTTAGCCGATGGTGTTAGATCCACATTGTAAATCCAATTGTAATTTTGGGCCAACAATTAATAATATTTCCAAGTTTTATTAAGGCCGACCTATAGCGATTGTATTTCTAGTTGTGGATATATATAGGAGATTTGATATATCATTTGGTGTGTGAGAGTAGCGTGGTGGTGTGTTGCGATCATCAGGAAGAGCGATTAGGCGATTATGCACAGTTTCACTTGTGCATTAACATTTTTGCAGTGCGAGTTGTGCAGAGCAAAGCAAAATTGTTGAATCAGTTTGATGGACAACGAATTGTCATTAGAGCTTAATTGGAACTATAATCAAGCATTGTGATGCTATTTCATCAGTTCAATCTTTTGGATTTATTCCAAATCTTTGTAGGGCAGTGAGCCCATCCATTTTGAGCAGTGAGCCTGAATGCAAGTGCATTCCCATTTTGTACTTCTTATTATGAGTATACTCATATTATACCGTGGATTGGCCATCCACTATGGTTTTTCCCCTAATAGGGTTTTCACGTAAAAATTTTGGTGTTATGGTGTTGAGATTATTTTCTTTCTGTTGATGCATGTTTCTTTTATTGAATGGTTAAGTATGTTAAATCACAGAATAATAAAGTTGAATTTTTTGCTTAACACTGATTCACCCCCCTCTCAGTGTTTCTTGTTTCCAACATACATCTTGCACTTTATTCCTACATATATTCCTTTTAGGACTTGGGGGATAACTTGCATACACCTTTGGTTTTGTTTCTTCCTAAGTGGAGGAATGTTGTACAACGATCGTAGAGCATCTTCTACATCTAGTTTCAAGCATCTACCATTGGATCTCTTTGGGGGGTAGGGCTACTTAGTCCTTGTCTTCTTCTCTCTCTATTCTGAGTGGGAATTCTCCCTCTATTTGTGGGGGGATTCTTCTTCTTTGGGGGGATTTGATATGTACATGGGTACCTAACATGACCTCATTTGTCGGGACCCATCATATTTTAGATCTTTCTAAGCTGTGTTTAAGGGGGGGTGTTGGTGTAGGTTTTTATTTTCCTAGTGGCTTAATTTATTTTCCCTTAGTTATAGGTTTTTCTTACACTTTTATTAAGCTTGCTTAAGATAATAAAGTGAGACATCATGTATGTTGGGATAATAGATAAAACCACTTTAATTGGGATTATCCTAAAAGAAAAGGACAACCATTAATGTTTCTAGGTAGCAAGTTTTCCATGAATAGAAGACACCACTTTATCCAAAAAATAAATCTTTTTTCCACTTGAAAAAGTGGAATTCCAAGATGTGTGCAAGGAAAAGATTCTCTCTTGAAATCAAACAACTTAGATATTCTACCCATAGTTAGAGGAGAGGTGTTAAAAAATAATATTTTAGATTTGTTGTTGTTAATGACCTCACTTGAAACACATAATTAACACATATGGTTAAATAAAATTATGAAATTAGTTTATACTTCATATTGTCAAGCCTTGAACACTATTTGTAATTTTTTTTTCTATATTTAACTTCTATGAAAAACATCTTTCTCCCACCTTGTTCCCCATCATTCAAAATTTATCATATACTCTAATATTATGTATTATATGTGCAATGTACACTCTCCCCAACATGTGGTCAAGGTCATAGGTAGACATTTTTGATGGAAGCTTGTGATTTTTGAGGAGAAAAAACCATTGGTAATGTAATTGTGAAGTCCAATAACTTTGTTAACATTAGATAGATTATGTTGAGGCATTGGAACAAACTAGAGCCAAGAGCTAGTTGCGAATGCAGGTTACTATGGATATAATAGAGCTAGATACTTGCCCTAAATCTACCATGCAAATTCATTGCATAGAATGAGGGTAGGGTTAGAATCTTCATCCATTGAGAGGGGAAGCTATATGAAAACAAAGTTGAGCTAGGTAGGTTGATGATGAGATTTATCACACATGTAGTAGACTTAGATGGTTGCATCAAATATACCACACAACTTTGTTATATCATGGTTACCAAAGTGAAGAAAATGGCTAAATATTCATCAAACAAGAGAGGACATTCAATATGGGAACATAACTTAGAGCTAGGAGAGTTGATGAAATTCATCAAGGATATAGTAGACATGAATGCTTGTATCAAGTCTACCATGGAAATTTGTTGAGAATGGGTAGGGGCCCGAGAATTTACATCTACATAGAGGGGAAGTGATGTGATGATTAGTTTTAGCCATGGTTGTTTGGGGCTCCTAGCTACAACAATTGGGCTATGTTGAATTTTGAGCACATCATCTTCAACTACATATTAACTAGTTGGATGATGTGGATTTTCTCATACAACAACTTAAGAATTTTTATGAAATTCTTACAAGTAGATTTTACTCATCCATAATGCTTCTTGTCATTTTTATGTCCTAAGAACAAGGATTGGCAAGATGAGTTGATTTGAAATGATTAATTGATAAAGATGATGCCTCCCAATAGTGATATAAGAACTTTGATTCTCCAAAAAAATCTCATTTAAAGCATGAAGCCCATAGTTTAGGACATAAGCAAGAAGATTGTTGTTATTATGGAATCTTGAGAGAAAATAGGTAAAGAAAAAAAGAAAGAATGATATTTGAGGTTGTTAAGTCATGGTTTAAAAGCCTATTGTATTCAAAATGCTTATATATGTCAGTTGTTCCTCTTGATTCAAAAGATTATTTTTTTGATGCTTCTAAGCATTAGTTCTTCGTCATAAGTCCACTTGCATTTTATTATAATATTCTTATATTATAGACCTTTGGTTGTGCTTTCTACGTTGATCAAATTTTGCTATGTATCTCATTGATCATTTTGATGTATATGCAATGATATTTCATAAGTTGTCCTACCAAAGTTGATATTTCTGTATGGTTTAGATTTGTAAGGCTTGGTACTCTTGATGCTCTTTGAGATATATTTGTAAACTTTTTTAATATATAAAAAACTTTCATTACAAGCATCCATTGGCATGAAGAATTATTGAGCTCGACGTAGTAGCATATCAGGGACCTTAGGCAATCTTGTGTTACCCAAAAATATATACCTCTTTCTTTTTTGTCCTTTTAAAAAAAAAAAAATCTAATTGGATTTAAATTTTTTAGTTCTCATAGTAGTTCACAACAAGACTCAATGTATACTTGGTAGCATATGGTCACTTAAAATTTTGAGTTTTGTTTGCTACTTAAAGATGGAGTTCACTAGTCAATAATCTTAAGCTTGTGTGCTAACCACCCAAGGAAGAATTCATAATTTGACAGTAGGGTTGTGAAATAAAATATTGTTCATTGTTAGCTTATATTCCATGATCTAGTGTAGAATTCAAATATTGAAAGTGGAGCCGTTTTCCTTAACTTGGTACACAAAAGCATACATCACATGACTTGCAATAAAGAAAGGGATCATTTGGAATTATTTTTGAGGTACAAGTGAATTCCTTTGATAATTTGAAGCCATGTCGATTCTTATTGAAGACCTATTTTTGGGCACTAAGATGTTTAATGTTTTCTTATTCCTTGGGATTATGTAAAATGATTATAAATTGTAAATGATTCATATGGTCATCCTTATTTGAATTGGAATTGTATTGGGTTTTAAGTTCTATATAAACCAAGGGTTTAGACTCATTTGAGCAAGTAGATTAGGGATTGAAAATCAAGGTAAGAGGGTAGATCCAAGATAGAATCCAAGTAGCAAGAGAGAGGCGATAGTGCAAAATATTGGTGGTGCATCAATGTTTATTTTAAGGCACATTACTTGGGGGTGTAGACAAAAGATATAAGACTGGTGGTAGTGCTCATGTTGTAAAACATATTAGTATTTCATGTATGAGTTATAGAAGAGGCTCATGTTGATTCTATAACTGATATTTGAATGTCTTTGATCTATCTATGAATTTTTTTAAGGCTTCAAGGATTAATTATAATACCAAGTGGCTAGGTGTGATTATTGTAGGTGAATATAATAAGTTATTTCTCTATTCATTTGTTGTGTAATTGATTGTTTTCCCCTATGTGATTATTATAGATGAATACAAAAATCATTCCACTATTTATTTGTGGTGTAATTAAAATTTTGCCCTATGCGATAAAATCTATGTTAATATTGCATGGTTGGAGAGCTCTTTCATAAAACCCTCCATTCGTGATTGCATTAAATTTGATGCATGAGCATCTCAGGGGTTGGAAAATTTTACATCACCCACAAAGATATCTTAAATTTTCTATTTTCTATCCTTTTTAATAGATTATGTAAAGTTGGTTTTTGTTGTTAGATATAATAAAATCCACCTTAACTAGTATTTTTTCAATTGAAGAACTTGCTTTAGAACCTCTTTGATATTGTAAGGTCAGATATTGTCTACTACATAATCTCCACTTTATAGTTTTGTGCTCATTTTGGTGACTACTTTCTTAGGTGTGTTATTAGGCCCATTTATTACTTCTTAAGTCTATCCTCAAACAATGGGCTAATTTCCCCTAATCTTAAGTCTTATTTCATCCTAAAACATATCCCAAAAGTTACATATTAAAAATTTGAGAAACAATTGCATGAAAATGTTCATACATCTTGGACACATGTCAAGTACATCTAATGCCAATGTCTAGGATTAATTTAAAATTATGAGATATTACTCGTGAAAATGTATATGTGCCTAACTCGAGCAATCTCAAGATCTTTCCAATGGTACAACCATTCCAAAATATGAATAACTCATTAGGTTTTATTTGGAAAGGACCCATCAATCCATTCATTCATAGGCACTTTGTAGGTACTAAGTGTTTATCCACAACTCATTAGCTATAACAATTTGGATTCCACATATTGACGATTTTGTAGATTGAAGCTTGTAGCATCTACCATCTAGTCCTCCCTTGTTGCATTTCACACATCCCAAGTATTGTTCTCCTTTTTATTTGTTTTTGTGTTTACATCATCCCTAATCCATTCTAAGAGTTTCTTAAGATCTCTCTTCTTTCCCTAATTTACATAGAAACTCTTGGGATCCTTCCTAATCAATTATTTATCAATCACACCCACCAATCCTAGAAACTCTTGGGATCCTTCCTAATCAATTATTTATCAATCACACCCACCAATCCTTCCATCACTCTCACATACCCCATTAGTTAAGTTTGTTTACTAGGGTTCCAACTTCCATATTTAAGATAATTTTCCACACAGACGACATCACTCTTACACATTAGAGCGTCATACACAAGAAAAATTCATATGGCTAAGTTGAGGTTGAAATATACCATCTAAGGGCCAATTGAGGTGGTTTGCCACATAGCAATTCCTTTTCCTCTTGTTCCCCATTCAAAAAAGTGAGATTCAAATTGTTAGAGATCTTAATCGGTTAGATAATTTCTTAGAAAAGATCTAGAATTAAAGGATAGAGACTATCCAAAAAATTTAGATTCCCACCAATTGCATAAACCCTAGTGTCTAAACTTCAAAGGTGACTTGCAACTATGTTTTGCAAGTCTATCCTAATCCTTGACGTGTGGGACTACTTATCAATAACACTCATATTCTATTTGAGCCTTTGAGAAGGTTTAGATTGCCCAAGTTCAACACTAGTGTCCTAGAAGGGTTAGAGCGTCCATATCCAACATTAGAGACTTGATTCGGTGACCTAGACTTAGGAGTACCTTTTGCTAGTGCTTGTGTCTTTCGAGATTGTATATGCCCAATGCTAGTACCTCATAGTACCTTAGATTATTTTTGAGATTCCCAATTTCGCAAGATTTCTCATTCGTCATCTCTCTTCCACATTCCTTAGTCTGCAATAGCATTTAGTACACCCGAGGATGCTCATTCTTTCTCCTTTCTCTTCGGTTTACTAGTTTACATTTCCCAACTCCATACTAGTTTAGTTCATTTTGTTAGATATGAACTAAAACTGAATTCTATATTATATATTGATAGTTTATCTTAGATTGAATTAAAATAGGTTAGTAGATTGAAAGATAAAATCCTAGGTTTGATGATATAAGCACTTAAAACACTAAATCAATGGCCAGGGTTCTTGTTTTCAATCTTCAAGACAGAGCATCGACCTCACGCCATAATACTAGGAAAACTTGTTGAATAGAATAGCTGAAACTAGAATCGGGAGGCTGGAAAAGTGATCTTTAAATGCACTAAATCCCATGCTTATATGAATTTATTATTTTCTTACCACTTGTTTGACTCAAATCTTGAATATATTTTCATTTTCATCAGGCAATTCGACATAATACCCAACAAGAGTCCCACTTAAAGCTTCTCGAAATCTCCCCCTATTCAGTTCAATTTTAGAAAATCTAATCTTCATCAATTTTTCAATTCCATACATTTTTGGATCCATTTGCTGTTACAATATAAAATTTCACCATTTCATCCATTCTTCAACACAATTCTACCAAACCCAAAACCAGTCTGGTAAAACTGTCATAGCTCATTCAAAATAGAAAGCTTAATTACCATCCAACTTCATGAATCGTAACACCATTTATAGAATGCCTAATGCCATTCTCTCCCTATAAAATTTGATATGTTAAATAACCGATTTTACTTTTAAATTCCATTTCATCCATCTACAGACCATTATTTATTAATTCCAAAAGACAAGAAGAGCAATCAAATCCAAAACCTTAAACTTCCTCAATCTATGCCCTCTATGAAAATAAAAAGTAAACCCATTATCCATCAAAACTATCAGAAGCTCATTACATGAATACGCTCAATGCTTATTCAATTTCATAATTCAGGCATCTCTATATCAGTTTTCACCTACCTCAACCTTAAATGGCTTCTTATACAGTTCATTTCAATGGAAATCCTTACCATTAATCATTATTATGAGTTTTCAGGCCATTTTAGCTCAAAACGTCAATCCAGCGCTGCTTAGACTATGCTTAAATGATTATTAGTTCCTGCATTCTGTTAAGGCAATTTATACTTTGACCCAGCAACCTATTTGAGCCGGGAAGATAAATTGGCGAGAATATAAGATGGAGTTATAGTGGTTGAAGCCATGAATTCTCAAATTGATATTGTCTTTTTTTATAGATACATGTATCTTGTGATTATGTGCAGCTATGTGGAAGGGTTTGGTTTTAAAAAGGATTTATTTGTAGAAATAATAGTGACCTGCCTTCCATGATTGTTTTTCTGAAAGTTTTCCTGTGAAAGATAACCTCCAAGATGCCTCCAGAGATGCAATTACCTTGCAACTGTGGCAAATCCTTGAAAAGCTAGCTTTACCAATGGAAAAAAGAGTCTGTTTAACCTGGTCAATGATATTTGTTTTCCCATATTAGTATGATTTAGCAGGAATTGATTTGTAGGAGGCATAACATATTACTAAACTTTTTTTTTGGCTCCCATCTTCAAAGAGATGTTATTATACTTTGTTCTTAACATTCATAGATGCTTAACCAAGGAAATGTATTTTGCTAGCTTGCACACAAGAGGTTGCTAAAGTATGTGGCTAATTTGAAATGTAGATTCAAACATTATTTTCCGCTTATTATTAATTCTTTTAGTAGAAGTTGTCTTTGATACTGATTGCTTACAATGCAAGTAACTTGTTATAATCTGATCTACTTAATCCTGCCACTCTATTACCTTTGACGTTGAAACTGTCCACTGAAATAATGTTTATCTCAATGACTGCACTATGGTGAAGCTTTGAACAAGATTTGAGGTCCAATCCTATGATTTTCTATTTCAATAATCTGTTGCATACAGATTGCATTAGACAAATTTAATACTCAATATATGAACTAAGGATCCAGCTTCACATATTTTAATTGCTCAAAAATCAATTTCAAGTTTACATGCTTGATTCCTGTTTATAATAACTATAGCCTAGCGGTTCAGTGAAGTTATTTCTTTCTTTTGGCATGTGTGCAACTGTGGTACTTCTAGTCAACATTAGTATAACCGAATCTGCAGCAACACAGAAGATGTCAAAATGTGAGCCATAAACTCATGATGAATAAATTTCATGATCTACATGACAAATAACTCTCGATGAACAAATTCCTCAAATGGTAGAAGCCTATGAATTTACTTGCAGTATAGAAAAAGTGTTGCTATAGTTACCATCCGAACATTGAAAACCTATTTTATTGAAAGGGTTCAGAAGCAAGAAAATCCAAAAGCAAGTTACATAGGAATAAAAAGGCTCCCAAAAAGCATTCATAATTTAGCCAACATTTGTGACTCTATCTTAATTCAGATTCGAGTTAGAGACTCAGAAGCAAGATATTTACAAAAGGAAGTAAAGTGGTGTAAAACTGAACTCCCAAAAAGCTTTTAAGATACCCTGGAAATTGTGAATGTTTAATAGAATATTTCTTCTCTTTTTTCCTTCAGCATTTATCATTAGTGAGGAGGGAGTTAGAAACTTAGAACCCTTCAAGTTCGTAGCCTGGAAGAATTCAATAGTTATTCAAGGAATTTCAATTTATCAATGTGATGATTCAATGTCAGTAGTGTAAGATCACTAATTGCTCATGACAGGGGTTATGATATGTGATGATTATGCCTTCAGATATTTTTTCAGCCTTATTCTGAATTTTCTTCCACAAACCAATAGAGTGGCATAATGTCACCTGCTATTTCACCAATACTTGAGAGTTGAGAGTCTAAGATATTGAAGCAATTAATGTTCTCGAAATCGATGAAGGAGCAAAGTCAACAGTGGTAGCAAGTGCAATAAGGAAAGTTAACTACAATAATAGGATTCCATCAAATTTATGGGAGTACATGAAAAAATGTTTTTGGTGTTCACTAAACTGAATTTTCAAACCACTGATACTAGAACCTAACACATGTTTGATGTAGGAGATATCACAGGAACATATCCCTTGTAAAACTGATTAATCTTTACCATTAATCATTATTAGAGTTTGCCATTAAGTTACTAGATTTACTGTCCTTGACTTTTGGTTTACTTTATTTAACACAATATTACTTTGTTAGCTTTGATTATTGCCCATCTATGACTGAGGCTTTTACTAGAATATGGGGGAGAGATCACTATAAATGACACTGCATCTTCTCACTCTGCTCTGTTTCGGTGCATAAGCCTTTTTAACTCCAAAATTGATGTTTTCCCTAACTTCAAATATTATGATTGTCGAATGATAAAATATCAAAGCAAATATATTATCAACCACGGGCCCAGTATAGAGATCAGATTTCCTTGAATGTTGAAAGTTGCGATTTCCATGATGTAGCTAAGAACAAAATGTTTTTAGCCTTGAAAAGGAATGTGAGAATTCAATAGCTATATTGGTTTTGAAGGACGAGTCTTTCTTTTAGATTCCTAAAGATAATCCAAAGGAGGTTAGAAACAGGAGTTGATATAAGAATACGGATAACCCAAATGAAAATAGCAAGAAAAACAGAAGAAAAAACAGAGTTTTGAACTCCTCTCAATAAATCTCACTTACTCCCCTCTAAAACTGGCATTCAAATACTACACGCTATACTTCTCATCACTTAAGAACATTCAAGAACAGGCAGAACTCTTACCCCTAATGTTGCAAGTGTTACAAGGTTTGCCACAATAACCATAGCAGCTAAACCAAACATCCAATCAGTGACTTTGGCAGCAGGATTAACCTGCAATAACCAATCCCATATGTAATCAGGGCCTACTTGTACCAGGCATTAGTAGCGTTGGTCGATGGTACTGGTACACTCGACAACGAAAATACCACCAAGGATATAAAATGAACGTTATCAAATATGAGAGCATAATTAGCAATATGACTGGAAAGAAACAGGACTATACAACACTAACCTTTTCACGATAAATGTTGAATAAAAGATATGAAACAACAGGGAACGCCAGAACTGTAGGTGCAAGCCACTGTGGTGCTTTAGAAACAGACTGCACTGTTTCACTTGACACTGAATCTGCTGCATATGCATCCTCCAAAAACAAAACAATATTTGCTATGCTTGTTATTCCTGCAATGGAGACTGGGATAGATTGTTTAGGATTTACGGAATATTTCCTGACTACCCTTTTGGATAAAGAATGTTGCATTGAAAGGGCTCTACTGGAAGTTTTCCGTGAGCAAGGACATCTAATACCCAATGGCTGATTTGGGGGGATTTTAGATGAAAAGGAGGAATTGGGTTTGATAGATAGAAGTAGCTCCATTTCCATTTGAATTAACAACAGGGAACTCGAGGTCCGTTACTGTAACAAACTGGAGCGTTCAAAACGAGCATTATAGAGTGAAAAAGAAATAAGCTTGGACTATCGACTTTGAATAGACAAGATAAGCAGATCAGGGCAGCGCGTGTCTGCTTAATATCATTCGCTGATTTGGATAGCTTTGGTCCATACAACGTGGATTTACAAAATTGAAACCCATCTTCAAAATATCCTTGTCGCCATTTTATCATTTGGTCAAGATATTTACATTCAAGTGGCTCCTCTAATGGAATCTTATAGGGGGCGGTGACTATCCTCCGACACTATAGTACGTGTGGACTCAAATCTGTAGTGTCATTTTTATTTCAGTCTCTTTTATTTAGTATGTCTTTATTATATTTGATCTATTGTTTATAATTGATTTGAGACATCTTAAATGAGTTCTATAAGTGTGAAAATATGTAAAAGTCTTAAAAGTCTAACTCTCGATTATTATTGGTACTTTCTTTAGTGTTTCATATATTTAATATAGTTTTGAACTTTCAAAGATTAGTGGAAATGGGTACCCAATTAAGGACAAGGTTGAAAGTTTGACCCCACAAGACTTAGTATAATTTTTTTGAAATGCAAGGTATTAGAACGTGAGAAGCGGAGATGAAGGGGAAGAATTACCAAGGGATGGGATGGAAGAGGAAGTCTGAAAGTCCAGTGGACACAAAGGACTTAGAATTTTAATAGACTTTATGATTTCAAAGGCTCGGGAATGACAAATGAACGGTATTGGGAGATGTGAAACTTTGAAACTTCGACAAAACAACACTTCAATTTTTTTTTTAACAAGGATTTAAGCATGTTGTCGAGATAGGAAGGGAAGGTATACAAATGTGGACAACCTTGAAAGTTTGAATGATCAACAAACCAAAAAACATCATAAACAACCCAAACTTAGACTTTTTATATAATTTGCATCTTTTGTCATTTAGCATAACGACTTAAGACATGTCTCATATCAGCTATCAACAATGGGTCAAATATTAATACACACAAAATGGAAGGGACTCAACCAAAAATGACACTATAGATTTGAGTCCCAATAGTGGCTCTAGTTGGGGATGTGTGTCTCTTGTAGACATAGTGAGAATTCAAATCTTTGGGAGTAGAGCAAAAAATAAGGAACACAGGGATCAAGACTATGCTTCATCATAATTGGATAGGGATCATGACCACACAAAGACATTGAGGTTATAGAAGAAAAGACACTATATGTACAAGGAAGGAAAATTTGTAGTGAATGACATGGAGGCATATAGACATTGAAGATATGTCCACACATATAACTTAAAACATAATTGCAGGTTAAACCCTACAAGAGGATCCATGACATGAGACTATGAGTAGATTGTTGCAACTACTTTCTTTTATCAAAGGCAAGCCTACTAAAGGAGTTGATCTCCCTCGAGCCACAATTTTACCCACCATTGTAATAGACCTTGTGTTCCATAAAAAATTAATCATAAAATATAATTTTTTATCCTAGTTATAACAAGAACAATCATTCCAAAAGAAGTACTAAAATTATATTAAATAACATTATGATAGATTAGATACCCAAATAAAGGGAAGGTGCCAGTAGTTGGGTCCACAAAATGTTCAAAAATTGAAAGTGTTTTTTCTTGATTTTCAAAATTTGTCACAATTTGACTAAAAAATTGAAAATCCTTACACATATAACCATAACAAAGTCTAATAATATGAAATGTAGTATTTTGAGTCCAGTTTTCAAATTTGTAATGTATTCTAATACATAGATAATACAAATTAATTTTTAATAGACATGTATAAAAATCACTTCTTAAAAGTCACCTTTTAGGACCATGCCATGCACGTGTACAAATACCTTAATTTGACCTAAATAAAAGTATTTTTCTAATTTATTTTGGGAAAAGATGTGTATTATAATGAATATTGATGAGGATATTTTTTTATAATTTTTGATTTTTGATTTTTTTTTTAAATTTTTTTATTGGACCTAATTATTGTTTTTGAAAACCCCTCATGTATAGATACCATAATTCAAGCTAAACTAATAATTTTTTGGATTTTTTCATTGTCTATATAATTATGTGTAGATTGATGCCATACTTTTTTATATAAGAAACTTAAAAAAATAAAATTTATTTAAAAAATATTAAAATATGACATTTCAAGTTTATGGACTAAATGTTAGGACATAATGCATTCAACCCACATTCTTAATTCATTTCCTACATAACCCCATGAGAGATAAACATGCATACAAGTAACCATAATGCATAGTTCAAATAAACAAGCCACAAGATAACACAAGATATACCCTGGGAAAACCCTCAAGAGGGAAAAACCCAGCGTCCAAAAGCATCCATACTCCATCATATTATTCAACAATAAAGCAATATAAGAGTTACAATGAATAAATCTGAAGCATCAAGCCTCTCAATGCATCCTCATGTGTCCAAGCATGAATCCACACATCCCATGCCATGCTTCACATATGCACTCCTAAAAAAGACTCAATAATGACAACCCACTCACTTAGCCAACCTTAACCACTAAACATGTGCTTGCTTTTATAGACTTAAGCTCACACAAATACGACCAAGTGGTAAGATAAAGCCATGTACCATAAAACCATGTGAATACAAAACCACTAATCCCTTATTTAATATTGGGTATTAAATTTTCACTTTATTTAATATTTCCCCAACATTAAATTATTATCACATGTCTCCCACACATTAAATAATAACACAATGTTACAATACAACATAAAGTGGGTCCTCCTTTTTGGCTGGTTTTTTGCTGATGGTTCGTTATTGTTGGGCTATTTTTTGGCTTAATGTTATTTTCTTTTATTTCAGCTGCTTTTTGATGTAAAGGGTTTTGGGCCCCTTCAAAACCTGTATTTTACCTCTAATAAAAAACATAAAGTGGTGTCCAAATAATTACTTGGTGTGATTAACCACACCACCTAGGCGCATCATAATTAAATAATTATTTAATTACAACATTATAATATATCAAATTATGCAATGGTGTACAACACCATATCCCAACATTCTCCCACTTGTTGTATACATTGCATAAGGGATCAATACATGAAATACACCATCATAGCCATACATGTAACTACATGAATCTGTAACACGCTCTCGTGTTGCATCAAGATACCTGCAATAAGAACAAAGTGACCACCATCTCAAGCAAGAACTCCTCTCATCCTTCAATGTGCCACCTATGGAAGAAAAGGAACATGCCAAGATGAAGATGCACCAATCCAAGAACAAAAGCATCAAATCCAAATGATAACAAGGGCTCTAATCAAGCTGTTGTCATGAAAAAGAAAAAGAAACGACATGATCAAAAATAGCATCCACAAAACATGCTAATACATCCAACCATCCATACCTCCAAGGTATCAATACATCAGTAAAATCATTCCAAGAACATATGCAACCCATAAACCACAATCACAAGTTCCTTGTATCAAACTTGTCAATGAAGAACATACATATCTAGGAACTCCCACTACATAGGTAATGTCAAAGCATATCAAGTCTACCAATCAACACTATATATCAAGGTGTGATATATAAGCAACAATGAAGTACCAAGAACAGTAACAATGATCCACACATGCAACCCAAATAGCTGCATAATCTCTCACAACATGTTGCCACCATCCTCCCAAATCATATGAACATGAGCATTCAAGAAGGAACCATGAAGAGAGAAAACCTGTAAACCATAACATGTCCTTCTACCAACACCTCAAAAGTGTAACACTGTGTCAAGTATGATCTCCTAACAACCCAAAATGAGAAGCTTCAACAACACCCATAACACTCAATCTCATAAGCAAGTACAACATATGAATCAATGTAACAATTCCAACATGGATGCAAGCCTCTCTAATCAAGAAGATCAAACTGAAAGTAACCATCCCCAAATCTAGAAATCAATGCATAAACCATCTCCTAACAACCCTCATTAAAGAATGATATTATAAACTCAAATGCACAAGGAGATAACCATGCCATAACATCCCTCAAAATGAATCCTCCAAAACTAACTATCCATAGCTCAATATCCATATCTATGAAAGATAAAGCATATAAACTCATGTTGAACCATCCTCAAATGAGTATCCAAAATCAATCACCATGAATCAACTCAATCTTATGAGAAATCAAAGCACAAAACATAACACATCTAAAAGATACAATGGGAAAATACCTCTCAAATGGTAAACTACCGAGTAGATAGAGAGTGGGGAATGAGAATGCTCCTCCAAGATAACCAAGCCATCGTGATTCAATCCAAAAAATATATCCTCTATCGGTCCATGAACTCATGTCCATATCCAGGTGAAAGATCCTTGGTCTTCCTATTGCAACCTCTTAAGAGTAACCGTCTCAAGCAAATGTATCTAATAATAAGAGAACTCTAACTATCACCCACATCTCCAAGTATCCATGAGCACCTATAACCGATCAATACATGCCAAACTCCAAATGCAACATAGCACCATCATGAAGTAATCAAGCAAATGATTAATGCACCCAATACAAAGAGAACTACCAAAATCAATATCAAAGCTCCAACTACAAAATTAGGAACCTATCATGACAACATGATCTAACCATCTCCTCTTAGGAGATCACATGCACCAATGTAAACATGTTGGTCTCAAGAGAAAATATAACATTCCAAACTCTAATTTAGAATCAGGACTATATCATGACATAATATTAAACATACTCTAAACCAAGAAACCATATCTCCAATCACTTGAAGATAACCATCACTAATGATGCATTCACATCATTGCCAACAACTCCCATTGAATTGTGATATCGAGCTACACATGGCATCGTGACTACCATCTCTTCCATGAAGATCATCCAAGTCTACACACACTCAACTACAATGTCAGTAACGTTCAAGTGAAACCATGATCTCCAAACCAAGAAGATACATACAACGACCATCAAAACATCACAAACCAAACCAATCCAACACCGCCAAATCATCACTGTCAAAATATCCCACTAAAAGTGTATAACCAATGAATGTAACCAAGCTATCATGACATCGTGATCAAACCACATGCTACAAGTCCCATCAATCGACTAATCAAGTAGTCTAACCATCCATCCTCACATCTTAGAACAACATACCAATGCACAAATGATCACATACAAGACCAACTAATGAAATTTGCAGCAACAATGAATCAAACTTGGTGGATATAGAAAGTCCACATTTGAGTCATCCCACTACAACCCAATAGGCTATACACACTTACAAGTTGCATAACTCATAGATCCAACCACTGAAACATGCAAACTCATCATCACATTAGTAGCTTGCAAACTGAGATATCAAAGAAGATAATCCTGTAGACATCAAGACTCAAACACCAAATCAACCACAAATCTAATTTTCCAACCGTGTCCACAAATGAGTAACCATAGTTAAGTAACAATACAAACATCAAGGAGATAAGGACAACCTCCTTACATCAAACCAAATCACCTTCAAACAACCACATACATGATCATGTTGTGCCAATGCATCAAATATACCTACATATCCATGACACCATAATCATAGCCATCACTATACCTGCACTCAACTATCACCCATTCGAGACTCCAAGTCTCCATTCGTGTCAAACCATGTCCTCAAAACCAAAGACAACTTGTGTACCTGTCACCATCAAAGTCAAAATTTGAAAAACACTTGTAAACCTGTACCAGGTAGCTCTGATTCGATAATTAGTTGTACCATCATAAATATCATAAAAAAACATGTACTCCCTCAAGGTTTCACCTTTTGACTCATTCAGATGGCCACACAATCACACCCCAAATCTCAAGCTCCTATAAGTGATCAAACAAGTACCAAACTCGTCTTGCACCACAAATGGAAAATACAACTAATCCATTATGTATTACACTGCAAATTCTCTCCAATGCCTTAAATTTGAAATTGAAAATCTGATTCCATATGCAAACATTATGCTCAAAATCATGCAATCAAGAACATATGACTTCCGTGCCCCAAAAACTAATTAAAATAAAAAAAATGGAACCAAACCTATACCAATGTGTAGTGCTTAGAACCAGCTTTCTAATGAGTATAAGAAGTCGAAAATCTAACTTTGTGGGTGAAAGTTATGGAAGTTTGAAAAAAATGTCCAATTTGACTATATAAACAAAGTTTTTGGTGGGCCTCACTCCAAAAATAAAATCCATTTTAATTTCTGCAATTCAGGTGGCAGATTTTTTGTATTAAAAAGTAAGGTCTTAATAATAACATGGGTTGGGATGGATGTTTAAAAGCATTTAGTTTAAATTTCATTTAAACATTAAATATTAGAGATTTTCATACGACTTATATGACCATTTTTATTGTATAGGTCATGTCAAACATTTAAAGAAAAGGTTGACACCTTTTTATTTTTGGTGGTGAAAAGAACTCTGCATACTATGATGTGACAAGGACTGTCACGGTGCGGGTATGGGTCCCCATTATAATATTTATTTAATTTTATTTTTTCTTTTAAAAAATTTCAAAAACCCTTTTTTAATATGATTTTTTTTTTGACGGGTTTTAACATTGAATTTTTATTTTTGCAGGTAAATAAATTTTTTGTGGGATTATTTTTTTAAAGGTAGATTTAATTTTTTTAATATTTTATTCTCCTCCAACTGGGTCATACAGTTGAATAGGCCTTTGACTAATTTTTATTTATTTTTTCCAACATTTTCAAAATAGGTCAAATTTTATGTCATTTTTCATGTCTTGGGCCTCTTGGATCCAATGGTGAGGTCCATTTGGTCTCAAGAGGTCATCCATGAAATTTCTCCTACAAAACTCTTATATGAAAACTCAAACCAAGTGATGGGGGTTAAAGTGTTCTAATAATTTTACCCTTTGTTTTCCTTTTTCCTTCATGTTTTCTACCATCCTATCATTATTTGTCACAAGAAGTATAGGTATTTGATGAAATGTAATAGGAAAGTAAAATGATTAAGAAAGTGCCAATGTTGGTTGAAATGCTAACTAATCTGTGGCTAACATGGCAGGAAGTAATTAGAAAGCTACAGAGATGGTTGAGGACGCAAACGAGGAGTGATCAAGCTATTTTGTTCATACTTATTTTTGAGGATAATACTTATTAAGATTTTTTTATATTTTTGGCCAATGACCACTTATTAGTTTTATCAGACTCATATGTTTTGTTGTTTTATTGAACTTAAATGGTTTGTTGGTCGTAAGCCATAAATATTAAAGCATATGGACCTATCGGTGCTTTCTTTAGTATAAGTATGTATAAACCTAAAGACTTCAGATATATATGATAATACAATATTGTCCTGTTGTTTAAAATCATTCTGAATTCATCATATGCATGTATGATTGAGCTGAATTAAAAGAGCGCGTTAGCATTTTTATCATCAATCGACCAAGGAAGCAGGGCCCACTCCTCACGTCAATTGATGATTTTTTTACAGTTTTAGTGTGGTAATTTGAGGTGTGTGATTTGATTTCGAGTTTGTTTCTTTTCTGTACAAAAGTTTAATTATTTATAGACACATTTAATTTAGTTTTCTATATGTAGATTTGATTATTAATAATTTGAGGATTAAAGATTTGGTTCATGCAGATTGGAATTCACTATTGATAGGACATCATTTCAAAAGTATAATTTATTATTATGTTATCACACTTTCTATTACAATTCTTGTTACTATAATTCCTGTTGCAGTTTTTGACATTCTTCCTCTCTTAGGTTTTTCCAGGAAGTAGAAATAGTAGAATCGAATCTAATTAGAAATTTATTGTGTAGTTTTGGTTTTAATAATTTAAATAAGGATTCAAGAGTGTGTTGGATTGAAATAGGAAGATAGTGATCAAAGATAGGATTTTATTCATTTGTAGATTGGGAATTTTTCTTTGATTTGAACTTTAGATTAAAAGGTGTATTTTAATTTAGCTTTGAAATGCATCCATCCCCCCTTAGTTCATTAGTTTTAGCCCTTAGGTAGATTGCCGCAATACCCTTCACAAGTTTACGACTCTGAGATTGACAATTAAAGGATAAACTGAGGAAACTGCCATAAAATACCCTAGGACCAATCTAAACGCATGTGCCAACTTGATAGGGTCATGAGAGAAATTTATCAACCCATAGTTTAATCCAATCACCAAGAAACCCTCTTTGACCTGGATTTGGAAAACTTTAGATATGCAATAAACCCAACAAATCTTAACAACCCAAAAGATCAAATTTGTAAACAAACACCTACAATATGTGTTCCATATCTTGTAATGCCTCCAATCTTTCATGCATGTCCATGACTTCAACTTTGCAAAAAACTCTCAAACTAGGGTTATAACAAAAATCCATCAACAATGATAGCTCTGATACCACTTGTTAAAAAATAATGCATTTAACCCACATTCTTAATCCATTTCCTACATAACCCCATGAGAGATAAAGATGCATACAAGTAATTGTTAGCTCTCAAAACTGCACCCTTGCTAAGTTGCAGAACTTAGCATTTTGGAGTAACATGGGAACACTCCTAAGCTGTGGGTCACCTAAACTTGGAGTGGACCTCCAGATAAGGTTGGCTCCTAAATGGTAATCACCTTATTAACTACTCTAAAGACTTGTAGAGGAAAAGGGGAAGAAAGAAAACATAAACTAAAAGGAAACTAAAAAAGCTGAAACAAAGGTGATGCACCAAAACTAACTAGGACCTACAAACTTAGATTACATACACAATTTTAACCATGACTGAATTTGGCTTACACAACTCACTTCAATATGTTTCCTACATAAGTACTTTGTAAGGAGGCCCTAATGCTAAACTCTTAGAAGAAAAGAGGTTTCACAACTAAAAGTGTTTGCATTCTTAATATAACTTATAACCTGCAACAACATACTTTTCTACAAAAAGGTGCTTAATATGAGACAAAATTACAAGGAAATAGATGAACTTCACAAGTAATTCGATCAATCAACTAGATGCACACAATAAAGCACAAAATGAGAAGGAAAAATACTCAATATCATTGATATCCAAAGTACTCACTGGTATACATGTCATAAGAGTTACAAAAAAATGCAAAATCTACAAAAGGACTCCAAAAGTCACTAAGTACAAGATAAAGCATAATCAAAACTAACTTCATAAATGAAAAGTGAAGTGAATATAAGCTTCACCAAGAGACTCCACCAAAATAGGGATTAGAAGCTTCTTGGTTGTATGCTTCCAAAAAGCCAAAAATATAGCAACCAAATCTCCACCAAAAGAGCTCCAAAATGTTGAAAAGGTCAAGTTTGACCATGTCCATCATGAAGGCATAAGAAACTAATTCCTAAATACCCTCATTCCCTCCAAAAAGGTGAGTAAACACTCCTATTTTCTCTCCATATGTTGACTAACCTCCTTCAACCTCCCTATATGCTTGCAAAAGCATCAAAGCTAACTAAATTCTCTTTAAGGAATTTACAAAGCATACACCATCATTTTTGCATTTAAAATAACAATTTGATTAAGTGATTTATAACACATCAATTAATCAAATGCTTTACATTTTCTCCATATGCAAAAACTCATATGACTCGGCCAATGTGGAAAATCAAATGCAAAATACTAAGTCCTAAAGGACTCCTATACTCTAGCATTTACAAAGAGATATATAAAGTTCATTAGAAATGAACTCACCGTGGGTATTAATTCACAAAATTTTAAAATAAAAGGTAAAAATACCTTTTACTTATTGACACAAGCTAGGGTTGAAACCCTAAAGCTAAAACTAATGGCAAAGCATTCATTTCATTTCATTTTACGTTGCAATATTTTGGAGAACTCCTCGATCAAGCTGACATAGGGTTTGATGGCTTCCTGTAAATGTTTTCCATGGAAAATTCTAAGGAAAAACGAGGATCCTCCAGCAACTTCATGTGCAAAATCAACTAAAATAGCTCAGGTGAGCCCCTTGAACAAAAATTTCCACATTTCTTTTGTCATTTTTGTAGGAAAAGTGCTCACTTTGAGCTCTATTTTTCTCAAAATTTCTATATATTTCATAAAATTTCTGTATAATACATAAAAGAAATTCCTTTCAATCATGGCCACGACTCCATCTTTCTTTTTAGTTGATTTTAAAAAACATGGGTATCTCGTTTTGCTTGTGATACCATGTAATAGTGGTCAACAGTGTCATAATCCCTTTTGCTATGATAAGATCGAACAAGATCATAATATGAATGATATTTCATTAGAGGGTGGATGGATAAAACAAGAGCTATCTTAGTCAACCATTCCACAAGAAAATGCTGCTGTGCGAAGGAAAATAAATAGGTTTGCTAAATGATTCAAACCCTTGCACAGTACGGGTATAACTCAAAGATTCTTTACATCTTTTCCATTCCTTCTTAAACACTAACCCACCTCCGTTTTATTATCCAAAACTCCTCCTGTGAATTGAAGAAGTATACTCTGACTCTTTACTTTTCAGCCATCATGCAATTCACTCCATTTGTCTATTCTTGAGCATACCCCTTTGGTGCTTGTTCTTTTACTTTGCACATGCTTGTTTTACTACCCTTATTATGCTAGTATGTGACAATCCAAATTTGACATAATAAATCCATTGTATCTCATACACATGTTGATAGTTGCTTTAGAAACATTCCCCAATCTTCTTACCTCTAAACCTATTTCTATCGACCTTGTTCTTGACCTGTGCTTGTGCACTGTTTGATTGAGGAAAACTGCCATGACTATATTCACAACTATAGTCATCACCATGTCTATAAGAATCATGACTGATTACATTTGAATGTTCCAATGACCCATTTGGTAATCTATGACTGTCATCACTTACCACATACTATCCATCTGAGTTTAGATTTTTTGAAATGTTACTTGTCTTGATGACAGTTATCTTTGCATGCTTTTTTCAATCCCCAAAAAGAACTATAGTAACACAAACTTCTCCTTTCAAAAAGAAGTCTAAATTGCATTTTAAGAATGGTAACCATAGTTCATAATCAATGCATCTGCTCTATTTTTGTAGCTCATGAAATGCATGATATGCACATAGATAATGCTATCTCTATCTTGTATTAGCTTGAAAACATTACTAATTCAGAAAAATATGTTTTCTGACTTCACTTTTATAGATCCACTGTGATTTTCTCTTAAGAAGTTTACTGTCCTTTTGAAAAGTAATGGTTGAGGTTGCCACTGTCATGTGATGGCATTCATGAATGTGACCAATGTGAGCATCTCTTACACACTACCTCATGTTCTGATCACTTGTTTTATTAGCCTAATAGCTATCTCTTAAAAGCAATGCTATTGCTCACTGCTCCTTTGAGCTTGTTGTGTTATCTTCATTATGCTAATTCTATCCTTTAAAGTTGAGTATGGAAACCATGCACTATGTTAAACTGTATCATGTAGCTCATGATAGCTATTGATAGTACTCACTAATATGACGGCCCTATACTTATGAATTTCAAACTGCAAACATCATGGAATCTTTGTAGGCTAGTTTTGTACCATGTTCCTATTGGTAAGAATATCCTTATTAATATGAGAAAACTCTTATTAATAAGATATCTATTCTTATCAATATCACCATGATTAATGAAACCTATCTTCAAGGATTACATTGGTGATATAAAATGAAACTATCCATCTCTAAAGAAACCAGAAAGCAACATGTTGGGCTTAATCCTTGTGGGAGCCCATTTCACTCCACATGCTATGATAAAATGAAACAAAACAACAATAAAGATTTCACCTATACATGTACAATGAGAAAACATGTTACATAAAAAATAGAGCATATGATAGATGTTTTGGATAACTTTTTTGTTTTCTTGGACATCTATGGTATGCAAACTATTTTGATGCTTATGAAGATCAGACTATATGTTTATGGATGTTTGCATTATATTGATTGGTGATATTTCATTTCTCTAACCAACTCTCTCTCACACATGCTTGAATTCTTGAAGTAGTAGGGCAAGCAACAACTAGAGGTTGGGTAGGAAAGAGGGGCTGAAGCTGATGCAAAACAACTCAACTGGGATTCGTCATTCAGGAAATGATGGGTCCCCTCTCTTTATATATGCCTTCTTTATTTCTTGTATCTATAAACGTATAGTTTTTCCCTTATTTGCATTAAAATATTTAGTCCCACAGCATATGTGGGACACCATACATTTATGTTTATCAATAAAGACTACTTTTTTATAACAAATGTTCACTCTCTTCTCTGTTGTATGCATTTTCAAAATATAATAATGTAGTCTTTTGATAATTTATTTATGCACATGGATATAACATAGTAGAGTAGAATGCACTTTTTGTTTCACTTTGTAAAACATAAACAACTCTACCTATTTAAGATGGTAGCTAAAATAGGTAACATTTTTGTCAACATCTGCTGCATGTTTTCCTCCTAAACATCTTGACCAGTTGCCTAAAGCTTATCCATTGGGCACAGAGTCACTTAGAAAACTAACAAGACTTGAAAATAGTCTTGTACATTGTTGTAACTCATCAAATCAGTGCATGATACCTTGAAAAATTATTCCAAATACACCAAAATTTTTGGGGAAACCACTAAACTATGCAAAATAACACTTAGGGAATGAAAACTTGCATTTAAACTAATGTGCAACAACACTTATTGAAAAAAAAACTTCTAAACTAGCATGTACAAGGGAGATCATACCTCAAAATAGAGTTTGAGGTGTATCCCATTAATTGGGATAGGTAGAACTTCTCCATCAAATTGTGTTCTTTGCATTCAATAATAACAAATGGGCCACTCCACATACTATCAAACTTGGTGTGCTTCCCTGGCCTGCTCTTTAGTTCATCCCACTTAAGCACAACATCTCCCTCTTTGAGCACCCTAGGTGTTGCTTTCTTGTCAAAAAATCTTTTTTTTTTGGAGTCGATGAAACTCCATTGTTTTCATGGCCTTATCTCTTGTTTCTTACAACTCCATGAGTTGTGCATATTTGATAGCCATTGGATCTTCCCCCTCAAACATCTCAAACTAGTTCGTAACATCCAGAGCTGGAAGCTCAATAGACAAAGGAAGTCTTGTCTCTTTTCCATATACCAACATATATGGGGAGTTTCCAATGGATCTTTTTGGAGTTATTCTATCTACCCACATTGCAGATTTTAATTTAGTGTGCCAAGTTCTCTGGTTATCCTCCATTGTTCTCTTAATAATTTTGACTAGGTTCTTATTTGTTGATTCTTCCAAACTATTACCTTGAGGGTAATAGTTTGATGATGTATTCAAATGAATACCATTTGTGACAACCCTATCACTTACTCTTAATCCAACAAAGGCTAAGGAATTGTTTGAAATAATTGATTTAGGTACACCAAATTTGGTTACCAAATCATCATAAAATTTGAGAACAATAGTTTCATTGGCTTATTTTAAAGCCATAGCCTCGATCCATTTGGTAAAATAGTCAGTTGTAGTGAGGACCCATCTATGACCTACAGGTGGCTTAATTGGTTCTTTAAAATCAATGCCCCACCTCATAAAAGGTTGTTCCACTTGTATAGGCTGCAAAGGCAATGCCAACAGTCTCTCTTTGCCTACAAACAAGGCACATTTGACACATTTTTTGGCCCAATCATTGGCATCATTGAAAAGGCTTGGCCAATAGTAGCCAGCTCTCATTATTTTCCATGCTATAGTTCTTGGGGAAAAATGACCCCCAATAGTTCCATCACGGAACTCATGAAGAACCTTATCCATTTGATCATTATAAATGCATCTCAATAGTACACCATTGTGATCTTTTCTAAACAAAACATCATTAACCAACACATAAGGAATAGATTGTAGTTTGAAATACCTCCTTTTTGCTCTATCCAGACCTTGTGGGCACTCACTGGTCTACAAGAAATGGACCACATCTCACATCCAATGCATGTGCAACATTTTGAAGCTCACCATTAGTGACCAGAATTGTCTCCTTTTTTGCTTCTAGCTCCTTTGTAGACCCTGAAGAAATTTTTTCACACAACCCTTTACCCCTTACAATCTTGGTAATTTTGATGTCAATGTCATATTCCATGACCTTTGTAATCCATCCTGCCCTTTTCACATTCAAGTCTCTGCTTAACAAAAACTCTTTCACACTAGGGTGAGCAACCATTAAATGCACCTTATTGTTAGAAATCAAGTGTTTAAACTTTTTCAAACTCCTGATAAGTACCAATACATGTTTCTCTACAAAGCTATACCTCTATTCATGGCCTTATCTCTTGTTTCTTCCAAATCCATGAGCTATGCATATCTGACAACCATTGGATCTTCCCCCTCAAACATCTCAAGTTGGTTCATAACATCAAGAGTTGGAAGCTCAATAGAAAAAGGAAGTCTTGTCTCTTTTCCATATACCAACATATATGGGGAGTTTCCAATGGATCTTTTTGGAGTTATTCTATCTACCCACATTGCAGATTTAATTTAGTGTGTCAAGTTCTCTGGTTATCCTCCATTGTCCTCTTAATAATTTTGATCAGGTTCTTATTTGTTGATTCTTCCAAACCATTACCTTGAGGGTAATAGTTTGATGATGTATTCAAATGAATACTATTTCTGACAACCCTATCACTTACTCTCAATCCAACAAAGGCTAAGGAATTGTCTGAAATAACTGATTGAGGTAGACCGAATCTGGTTACCAAATCATTGTAAAAGTTGAGAACAATAGTTTCATTGGATTCTTTTAAAGCCACAACCTTGGTCCATCTGGTAAAATAGTCGGTTGTAGTGAGGACCATCTATGACTTTCACTAGGTGGATTAATTGGTCCTTTAAAATTGATTCCCCACCTCATAAAAGGTTGTTCCACTTGTATAGGCTATGAAGGAAAAGCCGACAGTCTCTCTTTTCCTGCAAACAAGGCACACTTGACACAATTTCTGGCCCAAGCATGGGAATCATTGGAAAGGCTTTGCTAATAGTAGCTAGCTCTCATTATTTTCCATGCTATAGTTCTTAGGGAAAACTAATCCCCAATAGTTCTGTCATGGAACTAATGAAGAAACTTATCTATTTGATCATTGTAAATGCATCTCAATAGTACACCTTTATGATATTTTTTAAATAGAACATCATTAACCAACACATAAGGAATAGATTGTAGTATGAAATACCTCCTTTTTGCTCTGTCTAGGTCTTGTGGGCACTCACCGATTTGCAAGAAATGGACCACATCTCGCATCCAACTTGTATCCAATGCATGTGCAACATTCTGACACTACTGAATTTGACACCATTTTTCGATGGACGTTCGTTGGTCGTTCGACAAATCTTTGTCAAAAAAGTGATGAAATGACTAAAATATTTTCGTCGAAAGGCCAATGACGAATTAAACGTCAAAATAACGGTGCAGATTCGTCGGTCATCAGAATCATAAAATGACTTGGATGTTCGTCAGAATATCGATGAAAAATTCATGTATCCACCGACGAATTACACCAGAAGTTCATCGCCATTTCAACGAAATGGGCAAGGAGTAGTGTCAGAACAACACTAGAAGTTCATCGCCATTTCGACGAAATGGGAAAGGAGTAGCGTTGAAACAACACCAAAAGTTTGTCTCTATTTCGACGAAATGGGAAAGGAGTAGCATCGAAACAACACTAGAAAGTTCGTCACCATTTTGAAGAAATGGGCAAGGAGTAGTGTCGAAACAACACCAAAAGTTCATCAAAATTGTGACGAAATTGGCGAGGAGTTACGACGAAGCCTTCGTTGCAGCTATAGCAACTTCGTTGGACCTTTTCGGTGTTTCGTCGATGGTTTTTGTCAAAATTGCAATGAAACAATGCAATTTTTTTATAAAAAATATTCGTTGAAATGTACCATCGCGAAGACTAATGACTAATCATACATACAGACTGCAAGGTGCATAGATGCATAGAAAAAGGATTATACTTGAGATGACTGATCATACATACAGACTTGAGACGGTGGAAGCTCATTTGGCCTCTCCCCCCCCCTCACATCACTCTCAATTCCCCATACCCAATCATATAACATTAATCGTTCATTCATCCATTAATAACATATAACATTCATTCATTAACATAGAACATTCATTAATTAATATATTCACATTCATTCATTAACATATAATATTCATTCTTTCAGTTTTTACATATTATCAAAAATATGGTTGTCATGATATGATTACAATCACTTTTTTTGTTTCTTTTTTAAAGTTACATAAATCTGAAGTGGAGTATCATTTTCTAAATCAATATTTGTCCCCCCTTTAGTTGTTCTACCCTTTGCTCGTGATCTTAATGTACGCCTAGTTGTCTACTCATGACGTGGACGCCACTGCAAAGGGTGTCTACTGCAATAAGAAATAAATGTTAAACTGATTTGTTTTATTATTATTGTTACAAGTATTTCATTAATTAAAAGAACATTAGATTGGTTCTATTTACTTGATGGGTCCACATCATGTTCCTAAATTTTTTTCATAGACTCATGCTCAACATGTTGAACACCCTCTAAATCCTGATCTGTAGTTGAAACACGAAAGGTTACATTAATTAATACAACAATTGAAATTAAATATATTTAAGAGAATATGAGGGTGGTCCTCTTTACCTGATGGGGCCACATCATGTTCTTGATCTTCTCTAGCTTGATCATGCTCAACACGTTGATCATGCTCTACATGCTCTAAAGTTGAACCACGAAAGGTTACATTAATTAATACACCAATTGCAATTAAATATGTTTAAAAGAACTTTAGAGTGGTCCTCTTTACCTGATGGGACCACATCATGTTCCTGATCTTCTCTAGCCTGATCATGCTCAACATGTTGATCACGCTCTCCATGCTCTAAAGTATCGGGATGCACACCATGACCTTCATCTGCATGTTGTGCTCCACCCTCACCAGGCTGAATTCCAATGTCATGTGCAGTATTATCATTGCTTGAATGTTTAAAAAAAAATAGGCATGCAATTAATTTATGGTGAAAATTAATATTGAATAGATTGCACAAGTATTCAATTTTAAATAAACTTTATTGAGTTTATTTACCTGCATGTCAGATGCAGTGGAAGGTTGTGTTTGCCCAGTCAAGACTCTTAGG
>VDFB02342613.1:0-87611 GCA_007258455.2 Sequoia sempervirens | reverse complement strand
ACTTGTGAAGTTGTGAGGGATCGGCTGAATTAGTGCAGATTGAGAGAGCTTCATTTCAGAAGTTCTGCAGTGCTTCAACAGTTTTTTTGTAGTGTTCTTCATCAAAAACAGAGGGTTTATTGGTTGATGTTCTTCCTTCACCATGGCAGACTTCATGGCTGTTTGGGCGCACCTTCAGAGATGGTTTTTGGTGCTTTTTGCTTGAAAGGGCGTGGCACTTGCAAGGAAGGTTTTTTTTGGCTTTTTGGAGAAACGTCTTCTTCTGAGGATCTCTCTTCATGAACTTGGGCGCCCTACCTATACTTCTCTCTGGCTTCAGTTTCAGAATAAACTTTACAATCTGTAACTCTCTACTCCAGTTTTCGTCAGTTCTTCACTATGCTGATCGGATTTCTTATTTAAAAATCTGGAGGCTTTCGGGTATGTTTGTATGTTTTAATCCATTGTTGATGATAATAAACACCTTCTACAATTTCAGTTTGATTAAATTTGCTCAAGTTTTCATTCTGTGAGCTTTTATATGATGCGCCCCTTCTCTTCTGTCTACAAAATTTCTCTAAAAAACTAAAAAACACAAAGACTTAAAAAAAAGACAGGGGTTTGAGCAGTGAGCTAGCAAGGCTCATCACAGTGGTATCAGAGCTCTGATCCTGCCAGCTTGTGGGATTTGAAAAAATTTATGAAGTCACACCAAGAGGGTTTTGACAAGTTCTACTCTCGTGGGGGCCCTAGAAATCAAAGAGGTGATCATAATCCTTTTCCATCATTTCCATTTGACGAACAGGAGGAGGAAATAGACTGGGATAATATGGCTAACAGGGAAGGAGAAAGTTCTCATATGAACAAAGAGGATAGAGAAGCTAGAGATGTGCTAAGAGGTATGGTTGCGGGTCAAGAACAGGTAGCAAATATTCTCCAGCAACTCAGCACAAATGTAGAGAACTTAACACTTAAGAGAGGCCAGCATCCAGGGCATGATCATGAGGGCAGTATCCATGGCGCACCTCATAGACCCATTGTTCCAGATCGCACTTTTGTGAGAGCAACATGTCCTACCTTCACCAGGAATGATACGGAGGATGAGGAAGAGGTTGAACAGGGTGGTGAGATTAATTTTACAGATAACATCATGGTTATGCATGATGAATGGGACGCATTGCCACCTAGAGTTAAGGAGCACCTTAACTTTGATAGATTCATGAGCCAGAGGAGAGAACATAACAGAAATAGGAATGACAGGAGGCCTTGGTACAAGCACAGTGATCTTAGACAGGCTACCAATAAACTCACCTTGGCGAACTATGATGGCAGTGGTAGAGTTACAGCACGTGCTTGGATCAGCAAGTTAGATACATTCTTGACTCTACGTCCCATGCCCGAGGAAGATGCTATTCGATTTGCAGCACTTCACCTTGATGGCGTAGCTCATGATTGGTGGATTCATGGCATGGCTACTCTTCACCATGATCAGATTACTTCATACCAGGAGTTCACAGATAGACTGGTAGAGAGGTTTGACAAACGTGATCCCGAGCTATTTTTCAGAGACCTAGCACAGCTGAAACAGCTAGGTAGTTTGGAGTCATATATTGGGGAGTTTCAGAGATTGTCAGTTATGGTTACAGGCATTTCTGAGAGGAGGCTGATCATACTCTTCATTGAGGGACTTTTCGAGCCTATGAAAGGATGGATCAAGGCATTTGATCCCCCTACATTACAGGAAACGATGAGGAAAGCTCGTAGCATGGAACTTACAGCTTCATGTGGTAAGTTCACTTCAAATGCAGAAGCATCTTCATCCTATAGTGATGGCAAATCAGAACCTAAGGAATCAGAAAAGATTGATGAAAAGAGGAAGTTTACAGCTCCTTTGGACCAAGAAACAATAAATGATTTACGTAGAAGGAAGCTATGTTTCTATTGCAAAGCTCCTTATGACCAAAACCACCATTGTCCTCTTAGGCCTAAGGGTGCAAATAGACAAATGGAGTGGTTCTATGAGGGTGATGAGTTTGCTGATTTAACGGACCAGCAAGCTGGTATTAAGGATGGGAGTATGCATTCTATCATTCTCATCCATGAAAAAAGTGAGAAGATTGAACAGGAAATCCTAGAGGAGTATGAGATAAATCAGGAGGATTATCTTTTTGCTTCTAGTTCCGTGGGGACAGAGGTATGTGTTTGGGATCAAAACAGATATGGGGCTCAATTTGTAAACAATTCTCTTTATGAGGCGGATGCTACTTTCTCTTGTGATAATCTGCTCTTTGATGCGGAAGTTGATCCTTTACTTAGTGGAGCAGCCACTAGTGTTTTGTATACACATGATGGAGGAGACATTTTACAATGGCATGATGTCATTACGGATTTGTTTGAGGACAGCAGCTTAATGCCTCATCATTCTCATGAAATGGGAGCTTGTAATCATGAGCAAGCCAATGAGATGATATTCTCCTTTGATGGAAGCCCTACATCCATTGGTGGACATGAAGATATAAAGCATAAGAAGACTGATTTTGTGTACTTTGGCATTGAAAAGATTAGAAGGTCTGAAATGCTGAATGAAGAGTGGTTGAGGAAGGCCAAGGAGGCTAGGTTAGTTGCTGCAAATGCAAAACAACGTCTTCAAGGGGTGAAGGAAAAAGTCAATCACCTAAACATAGCAAGACATAAAAGGATAGATAACCTTAAGAGGCTTTTAACTCAAAGAGAGGATGGATATGGATATGTACCTTGTTCTAATAATGATTCACCATGTGAGGTTGAAATTGTTCAAAGTTTGGAAACTCATTCTTCTAGGGGTTGCATATGGGATGACGATGATCCAGTTTCTCTTCCTAGAGTAGATGGTATTCCGTATGATGGTCTTCTCTTCAAGTTAGATATTACTCACAATCTGGCAGCTATCTACTTGTTGCTTGGTGATTTAATCTTCTTAGACTCTTCATTGATCGATGGTTGTCCTACTTGGAGTTGGCATGATTTGCAGAGTTGGGATTTAGGAGCTACATTGCTAGATGGTTGGTACCATTGGTTGACAGGATATGATGACATCATGGGTTCCAGCTATAGACAAAGATGTTGTGTTGCGGATGCTTCCCGATATTCTTATTTTATTATGATGGATGGATGTGAGTACCGTTTATATTGGGATCCAAGTGGCGACATGATTGGTACTGTGTTTTGGATGAGTTCCATGCATTGGCTTCACCACTTTTGGCATGTTGAAGTTGAGATCAGTGTTGAGCAGCGGAGGACAGTTGATGACAGTAGGGACATTTCACGGCACTATCCTTGGGATCCTGGTGGAGTGGTTGATCCTTTGCTGTTGAGATTGCTTGCGGACAAGCAATTTCAGGGAGGGCGGACTGTAATGTCCCCGTTTTCAGCGTGATCTTGTTTGGAGATGGTTAGCCTTTTTTGGGACCGTTGTGGGCTAACTGGATTGGTTAGAGGGTCAGTGGTACCTTCTGGAGAGTTCGGTCGATTTCATTTTTTGAGATCGTGGATAGGCTCATTGCAGGCCTTGGCAGTACAGGAGTTTCTTTGCTTCTGACGGCATTGAATTCTGTTGAGAATTGAGGGACATAGGCTTACTTAAGTGATTTAAGTTAATTTTTAACTTAAAGTCTTTTTATAAAGTCAAATTGACTTTATAATTCTTATTTCACTTAAATTAAGTCTAAAGTGAATATTTTAATGTTATATCTTTTATTCACTTAAAGGAGGCGCCAAAAATAAAAAAGAAGACTATGGAAAGTGACTTAAGTTTATTTCTATAAATTTAAATGAGCTAAAGCGCTAAAATGTACGGCTTTCTTAGGTTTTCACCTCCTTTGCTTTATAAGGGATTTGGGCAATGAGAAACTCATCTTTTGAAATATTTCAACTTTGCCTTGGAGGTTTTTTTCCCTTGCTTTCAGCCTGTGATCAGGTTTGCAGCAAATCCACCATTGGAGAACGAAATCTCTTCAGTGTGAGCACTTGTGAAGTTGTGAGAGATCAGCTGAATTAGTGCAGATTGAGAGAGCTTCATTTCAGAAGTTTTGCAGTGCTTCAACAGATTTTTGTAGTGTTCTTCATCAAAAACAGAGGGTTTATTAGTTGCTGTTCTTCCTTCACCATGGCAGACTTCATGGCTGTTTGGGCACACCGTCAGAGATGGTTTTTGGTGCTTTTTGTTTGAAAGGGCGTGGCACTT
Organism: Sequoia sempervirens; assembly: GCA_007258455.2. Classification (NCBI taxonomy): domain Eukaryota; kingdom Viridiplantae; phylum Streptophyta; class Pinopsida; order Cupressales; family Cupressaceae; genus Sequoia; species Sequoia sempervirens. Next base: position 83,410 of record VDFB02342613.1, on the reverse strand, counting down.
GCAAGGAAGTTTATTTTGGCTTTTTGGAGAAACGTCTTCTTTTGGAGGATCTCTCTTCATGAACTTGGGCGCCCTACCTATGTTACTCTTTGGCTTCAGTTTCAGAATAAACTTTGAAGTCTGTAACTCTCTACTCCAGTTTTTGTCAGTTCTTCACCATGCTGGTCGGATTTCTTATTTAAAAAATCTGGAGGCTTTCGGGTATGTTTGTATGTTTTAAATCCATTGTTGATGATAATAAACACCTTCTACAATTCCAGTTTGATTAAATTTGCTCAAGTTTTTCGTGCATGGCTTTATAGCAGTCGCATGCTTCTCTTACGTCTACAAAATTTCTCTAAAACTAAAACACAAATAGACTTAAAAAAGGCGGGGTTTGAAGGCGGTGAGCTAGCAAGGCTCATCACAAGTACGCAAGCTCCTTAACCACAAATCATCCACAAGTTAAGGTAATTGAATGCTTTGTTTCCTCCATGCCTTGGCCACCTTTTTAGCTCTCCAATGTCCAACGTCCAAGACCAAAGGTTGCTGATGTAAACTGGGGTTTCTAACCAGTAAAGGGCGTCCCTCCTGGCAGGTTTGACCAGCCTTTAAAAATCACAGACTTCATCAAAAATGCAAGCAAGTACTTAAAAGAAACGCCTTGGAGAGAGCTTCATTTAGAGACAACACCCAGAATGAAATCTTCAGGCAACAAAGAATTATGAATAAAACTCCAAGTTCAGGTCCAGAAGTCGAATCACCCAGAACTGTAGAAAATTGTCAGATGCACATGCATGTCATACCACTGCGAAGCTCTTTGAAAACCCAAAAAGAATCCATAAACCAAACTGCAAAACTTCGACATGCAAATCCTTGAATCCACCAAAGAGACCTCCAAACGGCTGAAAAACCTAATTCTACATATGACTGGCCTGCAGGCGTCTAGGAAAAGGCTAACTGTCAGTGGAGAGTGTAGTGCTAAAAATGGGGACATTACAAAAGATTGTTGCAAGTGCTACAGAAGTTGGTAAAATGTTTAGGCTTGACACAATTGCTAATAATCAAGCTTTAGTGACTACAGATAATGATCTTTCTATGCTATGGTATCGTAGATTTGGTCATTTAAGCACTAGTTACTTCCTAACACTTAGTAAGAAATGCATAGTCCAAGGGCTTCCCTCACTTGAGAAGTCGAGTAATATTTGTTCTAGTTGTATTGCTGGAAAACAACATAGAGCACCCTTCTATCCTAGTGAGCATCGTATAAGCCAACCTTTGCACCTGGTGCATACTGATCTGTGCAGGCCTATGCCACCTAGTCACAATGGCTACAAGTACTTTCAGATATTTGTTGATGATCATACAAGGAAAATGTGGGTATATTGCTTGCAGCATAAGGATGAAGCTCTATCATATTTCAAACAGTTTCGCACTCAGGTGGAGAAAAATATGAATCACTGTATTTGTGTCCTCTACTCAAATCGAGGGGGGGAATACACCAACACAAAATTCTCCACATATCTGAAAGAAAATGGAATTCAACGTCATCTGACTGCAGCATACACACCTCAGCAAAATGGAGTTGTTGAACGGAGAAATCGCATCATCGTGGAGATGGTCCAAAGTATGTTGAAAGATTCTCAACTAGAGCGTGCATATTGGGTTGAAGCTATTCACACAGCAGTTTATCTTTTGAATCGTGCACCAACCAAAGCACTTGATGGCATTACACTAGAAGAAGCATGGACAGGGGTAAAGCCTTCTATCTCTCATCTTTGTGTGTTTGGATGCACTACCTATATGCACATTCCTAAACAGAAAAGGAAGAAGCTAGATGAAAAATCAATGAAATGTATTCTTCTAGGATATAGTAATGAATCCAAAGCATATTGCCTTATGGATCCCAATACAAAGAAGATATACATTAGTAGAGACGTAATTTTTGATGAGAAGAATGATGTAAGTTCTCATCTTGCATCATCATCTACTTCAGATAGTGCTCCTTTTTTCAAAATGGATCGTAAAAATGATGAGCACATTGATAATCAGTCAACACCCACCACTGTCACAAATTTTTTACCAAAGTGGTACACTAGTACCATTTGAGATGCAAAGTTAGATGGAGTTCCAAACACTTCCACTTCAGGTCCAAGAACTCACAACATGGCTCGCAATTAGGTAAACTTTGCACTAATGACATCAGTTGTTGAAAATTTTGAGCCATCTAATGTTCAGGAAGCACTAGAATCAAAGCCTTGGAAAGAGGCTATGGATGCAGAGTATCAATCTCTGATGAAAAACAACACTTGGGAGCTTGTTGATCTACCACCTGGTAAGAAAGCCATTGGTTGTAAATGTATTTTTAAAACTAAGTATAAAGCAGATGGTAGTATAGATAAACATAAGGCTAGACTTGTAGCCAAGGGTTATGCCCAGAAAAACAACACTTGGGAGCTTGTTGATCTACCACCTGGTAAGAAAGCCATTGGCTGTAAATGTATTTTTAAAACTAAGTATAAAGCAGATGGTAGTATAGATAAACATAAGGCTAGACTTGTAGCCAAGGGTTATGCCCAGAAAGTAGGAATAGACTATGAGGAAACATTTGCTCCCACTGCAAAGATAAAAACCATTAGAATGATTTTGCTTTAGCTGCTCAATTTGGATGGAAATTGTATCAAATGGATGTAAAAAGTGCCTTTCTTAATGGGGACCTTAAGGAAGAGGTCTATATGACCCAACCACAGGGATATGTTGCACCTGGTAAAGAGGGAAAGGTATGCAAACTTATCAAGTCCCTGTGTGGTCTCAAACAAGCTCCTCGAGCTTGGTATATTAAAATTGATGAACACTTGCTAAAACATGGTTTTACTAGGCATCCATATGATCTGAATCTCTATCTCAAGGATCAAGGGGGGGATATTTTGCTTGTTATTGTATATGTTGATGACTTGGTTATCACAGGAAGCTCAGAAGCAATGATTGAGACAACCAAGAATGATCTCAAGAAGGCCTTTGATATGACAGATCTTGGGCTACTTCACTATTGCCTCGATTTAGAGGTATGGCAAACAAATCACCATATATTTGTATCCCAAAGAAAATATGCCAAGACATTGCTCAAGAAGTTCAGAATGATGGATTCCAAATCCATGTCTACACCTATGGAATCAGGTTTGTAGTTATCTGTTTCTGATTCATCTCCTTAGGTGAATGCAACTCTCTATCGAAAAATGATTGGATGTTTGATTTACTTGACTTACACTAGACCTGATATTAGTTTTGTTGTTAATTATCTCTCAAGATTCATGCAAGAACCAAAGATGTGTCATTGGAAAGCAACAAAACGGGTACTAAGGTATATCCAAGGTACTATGAATCATGGTTTGGAATGTAAAAGGAATGATCAGTTCTTCTTGACAGGGTATACAAATGTAGATTATGCAGGTTCAGTTGATGATAGGAAATCCACATCTGGATTTGTTTTCTTCTTGGGTTCAAGTCCTATTTCTTGTGGAAGTAAGAAACAAGCCACAGTTGCTCATTCCTCAACAGAAGCAGAATATCATGCAGCAAGTGTAGTAATTTGTGAAGCAGTATGGCTACGTCGCATATTAGAAGGATTGGGGGTACCACAAAATCAACCTACAACCCTCTATTGTGACAATCAGAGTGTTCTCGAGCTTGTTCGTAATCTAGTGTTTCATGAATGGACCAAGCATATTGAAGTTGACTGCCACTTCATACGAGAACATGTTCAACAAAACAATATCCAACTTCAATTTTGTTCAACTCAGGAACAACGTGCTGACATCTTCACCAAGCCTCTTGCACGTGTGAAGTTTGAATCGTTTCAGGATTCTTTTATTAGTACTTTAAAGCAATGATGTAATAAGGGGGGAATGTTGGCATATTCCATCATTTACCCGTATGGTTTTTTGATTTGTTATTATTTGTTTTTTTTGTTTGGGTTTGTTTTAATACGTGTGATAATTTGTTATTTGTTGTGAACCTTGCGAGTGCTATTTACTGCACTTCGTTCACCACCATCATATGTATATAAACCCATATCTTAATGAAGTTGATTATTCGATTGCTCTACCAAATCCATTAAGCATGTCAATTAGAATCTATATTTTTGTGTTAAAGCTAATAGAAACTTCCAGAATCGATAATCTTGTTTATTTTTCATGGTTCTCTACCAAAATTTACATTGTATTTGTAAACTTGAAAGGCATAGCTGCCAAGATCTGCCCTCATTTAGTTTTTATTTCATGCATTGTCTCTATGTAGTTTACCTCCAGATTAATTTAATATTGTCACTACTCTAGAGGGCTTACCCCTAGAATCAACATATCCATCTTTCGTTTTTGCATAAATTGTAAAGTGTGCAACTTGTTGTAAATAAGTGAAATAAATTGTAAGACTATAAACCTAGGAAAAGGAATAGAAAGACTATCCTAGATGTTTAAAATCAAATGTCACCTAATCTTCCCTACTCTGATACCATGTTAGATTTATTAAATACATGAAATATAAATCCATTTCGAAACAAAAAAACATTACGATGACATGGAATTAAATGCAATCAAGAAAGAAAAAGATTTCAATATTCTAATAATTGAATTCAATTAATTGAAAAGTAGAAGGAAGGAGTTACAATATATAGCCTCATAGTATTCAAATCCAATGAGGACAAAGATAAGACAAAATCCCAGAAAAACAAGGGGATGATCTCTATGTTTTTAAATCTGAAAAGGATAAGAAAAATTAGAATCCCAAAAAGAAGGGAATGATAAGTACTCATTATCTTATCCTACCTAAGTAATATAATGTGAATTACCTAAGTAAACTTAATACAATAGGTGCAATAATTAATTACACCAACACAAATGGTAATGAACCACTTAACTATTAATGTGTTTAAAAATACAACAAAAAGTAACCCTCATAAGAGTTAGTAACCCTTAAGTGGACTAAGTCAAACTTAATTCACATTTATAAAACATGAGAATTGTGGGGGGTCCATCTGCCTTTGACACAAAAAGCACAAATAAAAGTGGCACTTTATTCCTTATTAAGCTCAACAATGGCTTCAATCATTTCTAACAGTGATGACTTGCACACGAAAGCCCACTACTTGTCAATGATCTTTCCATAATGGCCAAGTTGTTTGCCTACGGAATGTAATTCAAATCTTACGTACTACTGGCAAACTAGTCATGTGCAAAACATAGAATAAAACAGTAACCAGAAAGATATCATGTGTGAATACCAGAAACTTTATTCATTTTCAGAAATATCATGTACAATCACAGAGTATCACAATGCTTAACAATATAACCATCGGCACACACTCTCCCGACTATCCCAACAGACTACATATAACGCTCAACGATGGTTAGATAATGTCATGTCCCCATCCTAGTAAACCGCGGTATCTAGGTTACCTATATGTTGGGGTAAATTTGTGAGATATTCGAGGAGGATCATTTTGGCGGTACTTTCGTTTAGTAGTCTACGATTAATGTCGGTTGGGCCTTGAGAATCTTCAGAGAGCTTTTTCAGAGAACTTTCTATTTTTAGAAAGTTAGGTCAGGCGGAAGCTGCTATTTCGGGCAGGGCACCTGGTGCAATTATTCAGCTCAGATTCGACCCAGTTCAGCAGTGGATTGATTTGACGGAGAAATAAGGAGTATTTAATGAGTTATTAAATATTTAATAATTTGACTTTATAATAAAGTCACTTTATTGAAATATTTAAATATTTAATTATTTGGCTTAAAATTATAAAGTATTCATTATACTTTATAATAAATTATTAAAATGTGACTTAATGAGTATTTAATACTCATTAAAAGTGGACGCCAATAATTAATCATTTCTCCTAAGTCAAAAGGTGAAAATTAAATCATTTATTTAAATGATTATTTTAATGGAGAATTAGGTCGAACTTTTCAAAGAAGGATATATGTTTCTTCTCAAGGCAAAATCGAACTATCCTGTTATTATTCAATTTTGTCTTCTTGCATCTGAGCATTGGAGTTTGCAAACCCTAGGGTTTCTGGCAGACGATCGTTTCTGGAGAACGAAAACTCTTCAGAGATCAGGCAGACTGAGGCTGTGAAATATCAGTTGAAGCTGGCACTTGGTGATTTCATCCAGAAGTCACAGACTGAGCTTAACCAGTTATTTATTCAGAGATTTACAGAGGATATCATCAGACTATCAAGGCGATTTCATCACAAGGGTTCATTCAGAGACCAGGCATCTATTCTTGGAGTCCGTACCATCATTATTATTGCTGCAGACTGGCCGTACTACTGTACCTGCAGGCCGTACTCTTGTCTTCAGAGATTATTCTCCTGTCCTCAGGTTCTGGCTCTCAGTTTTGGGCGTTGGCTTTGTCTTGAGCATTCACTGGAGATTCGGCATTGAAATCAGAGTCTGGAGATTTATTTATTTCTGGCCGTACATCAGCATTTATTGCTGCAGCCGCCACTTACAGAAAATCAGGTTTTTCATCAATAAATTCATTGTCTTTCATTTCTAGCTCCATCTATATCATTGTAATTGCTCTGGAAATTGAATACATTGAGGCGCCTATCATATTTGAGCATAAAATTGCCATATTGAATTTATTTAGATTTTATTTGCAATTTCTTAGTAAAATCGCAGCATTTATCATTTTATCAAAAAACCTCAAAAATCACAAAAACCAAAAATTTGCAAAAATCAAACAAAGACAATTAGGGTTTCAGTTTGAGAACCACCAGGGTTCTGACAGTGGTATCAGAGCACAGATCTCCTGCCATCCTGTGCTTTTTCAGTGCAGTGCTTTTCAGTATTCAGAGTGCTTTTTGCTTGCCTTTTCATGAGCCGAGATCCTATTCAGTATATGAGAGGCGTAGGAACAGGCAAAGATGAGGATTGGACAGGTCCACCTATCCCCGAGGGTCAGACAGTGTCAGGGGTACTTGGGATTCACAGATCCAGTTCTAACAGTAGTGAAAACAGTGTTGCAACCCTAATGGCAGATCGTGAGATTCCTACAGAGGCACGTAGAGATCCAGGGAAGGCACATGCAGAGGGTGATATCACCGATGAGGAGTTTAGATGGAGACACGACAATATGATGGATATGATGTCTCAGCTGATGGGTACCATTAGACAGTGTACGCCCACACAGCCACACTACATGCAGATTGGACAGACGAGCGGGACTGCACCAGTGGATCAGCCATTGGCATCCGTACCTAGACAGCCGTCACCGATCTACCAGGAGCGTAGGCCAGGCCAGCCTACTTTCTTACCTAGAGAGACTCCACCTCAGCCTCCAGGGGCAGAGCATCAGGTACAGCATCAGGAGTTTCAGCCACAGAATGGCATGTCAGTGGCAGACTTGACGAGATTTCATGGTGAGTACATGTCACTAGCGCCTGAGATCCGGCAGGCACTTACATTTCATGAGTTTATAGATGTCTATAAACCCAGAGGAGGTAGATTTGACCGCAGACCCCCGCAGCATCAGCAGCAGCAGCCACAGGTGAATAGAGACTTGCAGTATGCGGTGAGTAAGATTACGCTGCCATATTTTGATGGGTCAGAGAAGACATCAGCTAGGTCTTGGGTCCAGAAATTGGACAATTACTTGTCACTTAGGCCTATGCAGGAGGATGAGGCAATTAAATTTGCCACTTTACATCTGGACGGAGTAGCACACGATTGGTGGCACCATGGCATGTACACGCTAGGCCATCATGCGGTCAATACCTATCAGGAGGTCACCAGCAGACTGATAGAGAGATTCGATAAGAAGGATCCAGAACTGTATTTCAGAGAGTTGGCTCAGCTCAGACAGACAGGCAGTTTGGATGCATACATAGGTGAGTTTCAGAGAGTTGCAGTTATGGTGACTGGCATTTCAGAGTGGAGACTCATTATATTATTTGTTGAGGGTTTGACAGAACCCATGAGAGGTTGGGTCAAGGCTTTTGACCCTCCCACACTTCAGGGGGCCATGCGGAAGGCACGCAGCATGGAACTTGCCGCACCTCGCAGCAAGTTCAATTCAGGGTCCACTCCATACACGAGACCCAACAGGCCTTTCGATAGAAACAATGACAGAAATAGACCCTTTGACAGGAGGAAGGATCAACAGGATCCGAAGAGACAGAATGCACCACCGTTTGACAGGGAAACGTTGAATGAATTACGTAAGAAAAAGTTATGTTTTTGGTGCAAGGCACCCTATGATGAAAAACACATATGCCCACTTCGTCCGAAAGTCAAAAATAACCAAATGGAGTGGTTTTATGAGGGCGAAGAGCAATCTGATCTGTTAGACCAGCAAGCTGATTCCGAGCCTTCAGATGATGAGAAGTCCGAAAATGAGGGTGAGCATGAAGGTGGAAGGAAGCTACAGGAAGCCCATCTGACTAGTCTTCAGAGAGATGGTTCATTTCGACTCCGTGGGCTCTTAGCAGGTCAGAAGGTGATTACATTGTTGGATACGGGTGCTACACATAATTTTATTGATGCACGTTTAGTGGAGAGACGTGGTATCCAGACAGAGGCTTTCGAGGGTATTCGAGTCAAGGTGGCTGACGGATATACTCTCAGGTGCGACAGAAAGATTACTGATCTTCCGATGAGACTGAACAACTATGAATTCAAGACTGAATTCTATGTTGTTAACATGGGTGATACAGATGTGGTATTAGGGATGGCATGGTTACATGATTTGGGCGAGTTCACGCTCAACCTACGGGATATGGAGATGAAATTCAAGGTTGACGGAAGACCACATGTCATCAAGGCAATACGGGACAGTAATCTGAGGATGGTTTCATTCAGACGGATGGAGAGGCTCATTCGTCATGATATGGTTGACTGGGCGGCTGAGTGCATGTTGATGCCAGCCCAGCAGGAGCCGCAGAAGGGTGAGTACCACCCTGACATACAGATTTTGAGAACTAAACACTCCAGAGTGTTTAGTGATATCCCACCTGGTAGACCTCCAGACAGGGGTACGGAGCACATTATTGAGTTGGAGGAGGGCGCAAAACCCGTGATGATCACTCCCTACCGACATCCGAAACGACTCAAGGATGAGATAGAGAAGACCATTAATGAGTTGTTAGCTATGGGTCATATCAGACCTAGCAAATCCCCTTTTGCTTCATCGGTTGTATTGGTGAAGAAGAAGGATGGATCACTTCGGATGTGCATCGATTACAGGCAGCTCAACAAAAGAACCATCAAGAACAGGTACCCTATTCCACGTATTGATGAGTTGATAGATGAGTTGCATGGAGCAGTCTTCTTTACGAAGATTGATTTGAGATCAGGGTACCATCAGATACAGATGAGGGAGCAGGATATTGAGAAAACCGCTTTCCGGTGTCATTGCGGTCACTTCGAGTTCTTGGTTATGCTCTTCAAGCAAATATCGCACCCGCCACCTTTCGTGTACTATGAACAGGGTTTTCAGTGCTCAGTTGAGGAGATTTGTGTTAGTCTTTTTCGACGACATTTTGGTTTATAGCAGGTCATGGGATGAGCATCTGGCTCATTTGGACACAGTCTTGGGTATCTTAGCAGATGAGTCTTTCTATGCTAAGGAATCCAAGTGCGAGCTTGGCATGGAGGAGTTGTTATATCTGGGGCACATCATCAGTGCCAAGGGAGTGAGTATGGACCCTGAAAAGGTCCGAGCTATTGTTGACTGGCCGGTACCTGAGAACCTTACGCAGCTCAGAGGTTTCATTGGGTTGTGTGCATTCTACAGGAGATTTGTTAGTGGGTTCTCACGTCACGCTGCACCCCTTACTGACTTGACGAAGAAGGGGGCTTTTCTTTGGTCACCACAGGCGCAGGAGTGTTTTGATAGGTTCAAGGTGATCATGACTTCATGTCCGGTACTAGCACTGCCTGACTTTTCGAAGTCATTTGATTTATTCTGTGATGCTTCAGGAGAGGGCATTGGTGCCGTTTTGATGCAGGAGCGTCATCCGATTGCATTTGAGAGCAGGAAACTCAGGGGTGCTGAGAGATTTTATAGTATTTATGACAAGGAGATGTTAGCCATTATGCATGCATTGGCTAAGTTTAGGCAGTACCTGGTAGGCAGCAAATTCAGTGTTCGCACAGATCATAACAGCCTAAAACATTTCCTTGGACAGCAAGACTTGAATGAGAGGCAACAAAAATGGGTCAGTAAACTGCAGTCATATGACTTCGATATTACTTTCATTAAGGGGAAACAGAATATAGTAGCTGACGCCTTGTCTCGCAGACCCCAGTTGAATGCCTTAGCACAGATCACAGAGGATTGGAGGCATCGGATTATAGCTGAGTATGCTAAGAACCCATGGGCTTCTAGCATCATTGACAGGACAGAGCAGGACGACAGGTATACTGTTGTAGATGACTTGATCATTTGCAAGGGGCGGATTCTTTTGGTTCCTGACTCTGAGGTACGGACTACAGTTTTGAGAGCCTTTCACGACCTTCCTATGGCGGGCCATCCTGGATACTACAAGACTTACAAAATGGTTCGGGAACGGTTTACTTGGAAAGGGCTGAAAACTGATGTTTTGCAGTATGTCCGTGAGTGTTCTGTGTGCCAACAGAACAAGCAGGAGCACACTTATCCTGCTGGATTACTCCAGCCACTTCCGATACCTGACAGTAAGTGGGAGTGTTTATCTATGGACTTTATCACGGGTTTGCCGAAAGCCCAGGGTAAAGATTGCATTTATGTAGTGGTCGATCGGTTGACTAAGTACGCCCATTTCTTCCCGATTACGACTACCTTCACTGCATCGCAGACTGCAGAGTTGTTCTTCAGAGAGGTTTTCCGACTGCATGGATTGCCTTGACGATAGTCGCCTTGCCAGAGACAGCGCCGGCTCATGAGCAACTTTTTGGCGTGAGTTGTTCAGCTTAGGACCGAATGACACCGAGTACCGCCTACCATCCGCAGATCAAGGGATGGCTGTGAGATTGTCAATAAGTGGGTGGAAGGTTATTTGCGCAATTATATAGCTGGTCAGCAGAGAGCTTGGGTGAGGTGGATTTACTTGTGCGAGTATTGTTATAACTCGACTCACCATATGACGATACAGATGACCCCCTTCATGGCATTGTACGGGTATGAGGCACCCAATCTTCTGGATTTGATTTTGAGCGATAGCAGAGTGCCGAGTGCAGGTGATATGATGCAGAGTCAGCAGGACATCTTGAGGTCTCTCCGAGACAATATCCAGCAGGCACAGAATCAGCATAAGCAGTATGCTGATCAGAAGAGGGTTGAGCGCAGTTTTGAGGCGGGTGATATGGTGTACCTCATGTTGCCTTATCGCTACCATCAAGTAAGTGAGTGCGTAGAAACCAAAACCTCACTATTATGGCCCGCCTCATGTTGTCGATTAGTGGGCTTAGGTCATTATGAGTTGGACTTGCCAGCTGATAGCAAGGTCCATAATGTATTTCACGTTTCTCGCCTGAAGAAGGCATTGGGTCAGCATGTTGTTCCCTCTCCAGCTTTGCCACCCCTTGATGATGAAGGGAAACTGATACTAGTACCTGAGGCCATCCTTGATATGAGAGAGAGACACCTTCGGAGGTGTGTGATCAGGGAATATCTGGTCAAGTGGAGGGATTTGCCAGTTGAGGATGCTACATGGGAGTCGGAGGCGATTTTACAGCATCCAGAGTTGAGATTGCTTGAGGACAAGCAATTTCGTGGAGGGCAGACCGCCATGTCCCCATCCTAGTCAAAGACACCGTGACGAGGTTACAAATGCATTCCATCCTTGTAGGTCGATGTGAATGTTCAGGATCATTTTGGCGCTGTTCGTTTGGTAGCTCCATCATAGCACGTTGGGCCTTCGCAGAATCTTCCGGAGAGCTTTTTCAGAGAACTTTCTATTTTTAGAAAGTTAGGTCAGACGGAAGCTGCTATTTCGGGCAGGGCACCTGGTGCAATTATTCAGCTCAGATTCGACCCAGTTCAGCAGTGGATTGATTTGACGGAGAAATAAGGAGTATTTAATGAGTTATTAAATATTTAATAATTTGACTTTATAATAAAGTCACTTTATTGAAATATTTAAATATTTAATTATTTGGCTTAAAATTATAAAGTATTCATTATACTTTATAATAAATTATTAAAATGTGACTTAATGAGTATTTAATACTCATTAAAAGGGGACGCCAATAATTAATCATTTCTCCTAAGTCAAAAGGTGAAAATTAAATCATTTATTTAAATGATTATTTTAATGGAGAATTAGGTCAAACTTTTCAAAGAAGGATATATGTTTCTTCTCAAGGCAAAATCGAACTATCCTGTTATTATTCAATTTTGTCTTCTTGCATCTGAGCATTGGAGTTTGCAAACCCTAGGGTTTCTGGCAGACGATCGTTTCTGGAGAACGAAAACTCTTCAGAGATCAGGCAGACTGAGGCTGTGAAATATCAGTTGAAGCTGGCACTTGGTGATTTCATCCAGAAGTCACAGACTGAGCTTAACCAGTTATTTATTCAGAGATTTACAGAGGATATCATCAGACTGTCAAGGCGATTTCATCACAAGGGTTCATTCAGAGACCAGGCATCTATTCTTGGAGTCCGTACCATCATTATTATTGCTGCAGACTGGCCGTACTACTGTACCTGCAGGCACTCTTGTCTTCAGAGATTATTCTCCTGTCCTCAGATTCTGGCTCTCAGTTTTGGGCTGGCTTTGTCTTGAGCATTCACTGGATTCGGCATTGAAATCAGAGTCTGGAGATTTATTTATTTCTGGCCGTACATCAGCATTTATTGCTGCAGTCGCCACTTACAGAAAATCAGGTTTTTCATCAATAAATTCATTGTCTTTCATTTCTAGCTCCATCTATATCATTGTAATTGCTCTGGAAATTGAATACATTGAGGCGCCTAGCATATTTGAGCATAAAATTGCCATATTGAATTTATTTAGATTTTATTTGCAATTTCTTAGTAAAATCGCAGCATTTATCATTTTATCAAAAAACCTCAAAAATCACAAAAACCAAAAATTTGCAAAAATCAAACAAAGACAATTAGGGTTTCAGTTTGAGAACCACCAGGTTCCACAGATAACCAACCGACACGACGTTTCGTAACAACATTAATATTAACATTAATCGGGACTTGATTACCCGAAAGTACATGACATGTTTTATTCTCACTAACTATTGTTTTATTAGAAATTGGCCGACTACGGCCAACAACAAAGTAAAATATACTGCTAACACAGGTCAAGTGGTTTGAATTCTCTAGAGTGAAGCTTATGTTAAGAATGATTTGGTCAACATATATCTCATTCATTATCAAGTATTTTTCTTGCACTTGCAAGGTGACTGTTGGAAAGTTCATTTGATTCCTTTATAAATAATTTGTCTATAATGGATTCGGGAGAAGGAGATGAGAAGAAGATTATCATCTACAATGTTTTTAGAAATGGTAGCATTTTAGAAATGCAAGGTCAAAGTAGTATCATTTAGGAAAATTGTCACTTCCTCTCTTGCCACCGTTATTGGGTAACTTATTTAGAATGATGTGACTAAACCATGAAGAACCTCCTTGATTCCCTTGTTCTAAAATTGTGGCAATATACCCTGCATTTCTATCAATGGTCTCTACAATTGAAATCCTTCCAGATTCATAATGTTATGGAGTATCTAGTGGTTTGGGGTAAGTTGATTCAAATTCCTCTCAATCAACACTCAGTTTACTAAGATTTCATGGGCTTCTTAGATGACGAATCAGGGACCCTATTATTTATTTTAGAGACAATGTCTCCTTGAGTAGTAAAAGGAGCCATGACAATGTCGTGTGACTGCACATGCAGTGACATAATAAGATGATTTAATTTTTTCCATTCCTGTGATCAATTTCACAGATGCTCTTAATCTTTGCATTTTTTCTAAAAGTCTTCATCATCATGAACATGTTTGAAACTTCCTTCAAGGAATTGGGTCATGGCTTTGTTCATCTTTCCTCTATGATTGAAGTGATTTCTCTCATTTTCCATAGGAAAACTGAATTTGAGGAGATCTATACTTAAATCAGCTGCCATAGGCTTGTCTCTGCAGGTGAAGTATCCAGTCTTGATGGGATAATCCAATGGGAAAAGGCCTCTTGCATTGTTCATTTAAAGCCTTGTACACATCCAATGTTTTCCTAGAAAATTCCATCTAAAGTAGGAAATCAGGTACATGCCTAGGCAATCTGTAAGGTTTTCCTGTGAAAGCAAAGGCCTGAATGTATGTGAATGACTCATGCTTGATGTACCGATGATCTCACTATCTGATTGCTTTCATACCCACTTGAGAGATGTAGAAACTTGAGTTCTTGTGTAGTTTTGAGATGACTCGAAAGATGATCCTTTTGTTGATCATCTCAAAGTTATCACAGTACTGGTAGATAGGTCATAGGAGTATATTACACTACCAATTCTCTGATTCTAGGAGCTTTCAGTCTGTTTACAAAGATTAAGAGTGCTAAACTGCCATTTTTCCTTTAATATAAATGATCTTTTAATAAAAGATAAATGAAAAACATATAGATATGATAATGTTGGCAGTAGCATCTATCCACAACTTTGACCTGGATTGATTTGGGTCTAAGCTGGCACAAATTAAGATAGATTTATTCACTTGTTAATATGGGGAAAATAAATTATGCACCTACTGTTCTTATGGAACTAGTCAGTGTGTAAGTTCTTTCAACATCTCTTAATTAGTTATTGATCTCGTTACAGTGATTGAATGCAGGAAGATGGATTGCTTCACACTACTTGTGGAACCCCAAATTATGTTGCACCTGAGGTATCATTATATTTCATAGTATGCATTCAGTATCAAATTGGTACTATGAATATCTGTGTGTTTTCTAGTATGGCATTATTATAGTAATAAATTAGAAAATTTACCTATTTGTCTGCCATTTTATCTTGCTTTATGAAGGTCATCAGTGATAAAGGTTATGATGGTGCAACTGCAGACTTGTGGTCATGTGGTGTTATTCTCTTTGTTTTGATGGCTGGTTACCTTCCTTTTGACGAATCCAATCTTGTGGCACTGTATAAAAAAGTTAGAACGTCAGACCAACTTGAGATTACATTCTTTTGCAGTTATTTTATCCTTCTTTATATTACTAACCCTCTAAAACTAAAGCTCAAATGACATATGAAACAAATAAATTGTAGATTTGTAAAGCAGATTTTAGATATCCTCTATGGTTTCCGTCAAGCGCAAAGAAATTAATTTCAAGAATTTTGGATCCAAATCCCAAGATGGTAAGCAAAAAGCAATTTAAATTGTACTCCTGTGTACCATGGATATATTCAGCTTGTAGTGTCTTTAATCATTGTGCTTTCTCTTCCCTGAAACAAGATGTGAATTTACTGATGCACATATTTGTTCCTTGCATTGGCAGCGCATCACAGTATCAGAAATCCTAAAGAATGAATGGTTCAAGAAAGGTTACAAGCCACCCAAGTTCCAAGAAGATGAGGATGTAGACCCTGATGATATAGATGTTTTTTTTGGTGATTCAGAGGTAAGATGTTGCTAGCAATATGTCCTAGGTGATTTTTTATTTTCTTTAAAAAAGAAACAAATTTGAGAAACATCCTTTTGTCTAACAATTTATATTGGTTATACAGGAGCATCTTGTCACAGAGATAAAAGAGACAAAGCCTGTATTTATGAATGCATTTGAACTTATTTCCATGTCACAGGCTCTCAATCTTGGCAATTTGTTTGAACAGCACATGGTAAGTGTCAGGAAAGCTTGTTTATAGCTAGGTGCTAAAAAAACCCTTTTTCTTGAGAGCCTCTTTATAATGGAATCTGCAAAAGCATTTTATTCTGGATTTCATCTCCTAAATAACTTTTCTTTGAAAGCAATCTCCGAAGAAGGCATACTTTGTTTCACAAGTAGTAAATGTGAATTATTATATTTCCTTTTAGAGATTGTTGATAATATTTTTAAATATATCTTTAAAATCAGTGGCCCTGAGGACCATTTGTTGAAATTTTTGTAATGTGTTCAACAAGAAAGGCAGATTTCTGAGTCTTAAAGTTCAATTCCTTGGATTTTAAAATGTCTTCAGAAGTAAGTGACAAACTGCTGTGACTGACATGGGCACCTTTTGGTACCATGGTCAGCCAATAGGTTATATATAATGGACATTTTGGCATGACATACGACACAAAAAGAATCATAGGTTGTACTTGTGGCCATGGGTCCTTTAAATATAGCCTATTACCCAGCCATGGAATCCAAAGGTGATATTGCTAGTATATGGTAAGCTCTCTTGGTTGCTATCATCGCGATTCTTCTATGGAAATGTCATGTCCCATTTCTACAAATAGCACCATGTAAAAGACCTCAAGCCTATTCCCATTTCCTGTAGGTTAAAGGGCAAATCAAGGGAAATAATTTTTAATATTATTTTAAGCTAGGCCTGGTAATATTTAATTTTAGGGGAAGCTTAAATAATATTATTATTGAAATAAAAATACTATTAAATGAAAAGTATTTTTAAATACTTAAAATGAAATGAAATAAAAATTATTTATTAATACTTAAAGAAATTGGTCCTAAGGGTCCAATTGGGTTACTACAAAAGGAGGGTGTCTAGCTTCATTTGGATCATCAAGTTTGTCATCATTTTGCCACTCAATTTTTAGAATTTGAGCATTTTGTCCAAGTTTTCTTCTGAGGAAAAAATCCTTGATTGATTTGAGGATCTTGGAAGACAAAAACCCTCTAGGATATTTACTATTGGATTTGAGAATGAAACCCTCATTTTTGACATTTTCAATTCCATTTAGGAGATGTAATAACCACCATATTTTTTTTGTGTGTTTTTGAAACCAATATAAAGCTACAGTCTACTGGAACTAACCAAATAATCACATTCACTAACCAAACTGCTGTTACAAGGAGTTTCAGTAACAAATATGACAGCTATAACAATTGAGAGCAATAATCTTCAATACCTAGATGATCAAATCAATTAGACTTCATTTAAATTTTAAACATTAAACCCATGCGCTGCAATACAAGTTTCAGTTCTGATACAGTTTATAACAGCAAGTTTATAGGTTGTTCTACACCCAAAATTTCATGAACAGATATACTAGTACAAATGACATTAAAACAAACTCCCAAATGTTGCATTACATATACTAACACTATTTTTCACATACCCGGAAGCTGCACTTCATTACAGGTCTGCAAATAAATCTGGAACAACAAATAGAGGGCACAATGCTGTCTTCAAAATGCTTCGCATCTCTATTTCTCTGCCCAGCAATTAATGTCAATATATTTAGCACCCCTAGGCATCTCAAATCCAGAAAAGACCCCTCCGAAACCCTAGGCACTTTGTCCCCAAACTCAGACGCCCCTGTCAAGGTGGTACAGCCAGCTAGAGAAAGGGTACGAGCAGGAATAGGGAGTGGATATCCTGCAATAAGTCTCCCCAAATCAGCTGGAAACCCTTCTCCAAATCTGTCTTTCAACCATTCTAAATTTCTCTTCAAGACTTGCAGCCAAACTGAGATTTCGAAATCAAATAAGCTCCTATGTGATTTCTGGATGAAACCACCTGCAAATTAGCCAGGAAAGATCTTTCACTTTCGCAGCTAATGTCCCTTGTGAAGGTTTCCATCCTCACAAAGCTCTTGGAAGACAATGTCAACTAGCAATAACCCGTTTTTTCAAAATCCAGCATAAGTTGCAAATGAACCCACAAAGCACTTTTATTTCTCCTTCCAAACCCCACACCCACCATTGGGAATTTAAAATATTTACTTTATTTTAGATGCACCTTATGTCTCCCACTTTGGGTGCTCCATTCTAAGTTACTCCAATATTTTAACTTTTTAAAACTCCCTTATGTTTCCTCAATAAAGTCACCTTTAATATTTTAAATAATGCTAAGTTAAATATTTAATTTAACTTTATAACATTAGCATTAAAAAAATAACTCCTCCCATTAAATAAAATGATCGACAACACATTAAATGCACAAACCAACTATCCTAAGGAGTAAACAAAGCTAAGTGACAAGGTCAGTGTTGAAGTGATGACTTACTAAAAATAGCCATAACTAGAAAAGTGTCTGAAAACACCCCAGAAAGTGTCATATCAACTCTTCTAATGGCATGAGCTCAAAGCAACATCTGGAAAGGCCACATAGGCTACACTCTATGTCTCCAAGACTTGAGGAGTTCCCTAATCCCCACCAAATTAGCCTACAGGAACCTTGAAGAATAGGCTAATGGCTACCAACTGTCACAACTTAGGAAGGGAACATTACAAAAGAGTTGTATTTGTGTTGATTGAATCATTTTTGGATTTTCAGATTTGTGAATTCATGGGGTTTCCTTACAATTTTAGAATTTTGAGGGTTTGTTTAGCACTAATGCTTGCTAGATCTTGGAAATTATTGTTTGCAAGAGGTCACCAAGGTTGTCATTTCCTGATTTGAGGGTTTTGGAAACCCTTTGTGTAATGTACCAGGCTAAAATTATTTTGTAAAATGATTGTTGGGCTAGTTCCTTTGCATTTCTTTTTGTAAATGACAAATGAAACCATAGTGCACAAAAAGATATAATATTCATACAATAATACACATGCAACACTAACTATTCCTAATATGAAATCACTTGTATAAGTATGAAATTTCTGATATAAAACTATCTCTACGACAAAATTTCTAACATAAATTATTATTAACTAACAGAGATCTTTCTACATAAAAATTCAGGGAATTGAAATAAATAAACACTGGCCTTATACAACAGAGCTGAATACTAAAGATTTTTTGATCATAATAAGGTTGCCTAGATTGGAGCAGCTAGCTGGATGAGTTCCAGACTTGCTGTAAATGCATAGAAATTCCCAAACTATGTTACATCACCTCTTTTACCTCTTCAAATTGCTGCGTCCCACCTAGTAACTACTCAAGTAGTGGTTAGCTATGTGCAACCAAGGCAATGCAGGCTGTTAGTCGGATATTTTACTTTGTTGTCGGCCGTAGTCGGCCTCGGTCATAGTCGGCCAATTGTCAAATAAAACAATAGTTAGTAAAGAATAATAATGTCATGTAATGTCATGTACTTTCAGGAAAATATGTTTAGATTAATGTTAATGTAATGTTGTTATGAAACGTCGTGTCGGTTGGTTGTCTAACCACCGCCGAGCGTTATATGTAGTCGGGTGGGTGTAGTCGGGAGAGAATAATGAATGAGTTTTGTTGCCGATGGTTATACTGTAAGCATTGTGATACTCTCTTGTACATGTTATTTCCTGAGAATGAATAAACTTTCTGGCATTTTACTATGATATCTTTCCGTGTACTGTTTTATCCTATGTTCTGCATATTACAAGTTTTCCAGTAGTACGTCAGATTAGAATCCCATTCCGTAGGCAAACATTTGGCGCCGTTGCCTGAACGGACTACGGCATCATCCACCATGGCAGCGTAATGGGTCAACCAGCGGAAGAACCTATAAATGCTAATGAGGAACGAGAAGACTCATTGACAGAAGATTTGGTAAATTTGTGGAAAATCTCGCTTCGTGACCACGTACGTAGGGAATCCCACATTCGGGAGATCCCTGAGGAAGTCATCTGGGATCGGCTAGAAGTGAACGATGAGGTGAACCACCTCCTGAACCGCATGCCCAAGTTGCTGGCCCGACATTTCATTATTCTGCAAGACTTGCGAGAGGAAGAAGCCCGTGAGCGCCGAAGGCAGCAAATCGTGCAACGTTGTGAAGACCGAAACAAACGGGAAGAGGAAGAACGGGATACTAGTCGGCGCCGCACTTCCGGCAACCAGCAATGATCGCTTGAACAACTAAATGCCCGTACGGCCGAACAAAGACAAGAATAGAGTACCTGACGGGCACGGGACTTCGGAAGAACAAGTTCGGCGATCACTCAGGCTACAAGAGCAAGAAAATCGGCGAAGACGACTAAGGCAAGTCGGTAAGGAACTAGATGAGGACTTAATTGAAATCAATCAGAGCATAAAAAGAACATATGAAAATTTGCAAAGAATAGACACATCCATTGAACGAACGCACCACAGTTTGATAGAAGGAAGGGACGAAGACCCCTTCAGCACTCCATATACAGAAAAATATAACCTCTATGACAATGAAGATGAATTAAATAGTAGCATCAGACGATTTCGAGAGTTGTCACTCTCGGACGACGATGCAGAGTTGAGGGGAAGGCCAGAGCTTAAGACCCCAGGGCAGAGAGAGCATCGGCGAGATCCTGAGGAGACCCACGATGTTGCGGACGCTGACGGAGGACGTGGCAGTGACTCGTACGTGGCCGAGAGTGCTGGTGACGCACAGGGACGTAGCGAGCAATCCGCTAGTCTAATCGGGTCCAAAACACAAGGAGGTCAACAAGGAGGTCAACCGGTAAAGATGGCTCAACCGGATCGGCAAAAGTTGCCGAAATTCATGGGGAATGGCTCTGAGGATCCCGTACGGCATTGCAAGACATGCGAGACTATCTGGATAGCCAGCGGGCAGGATGACCCCGACCAGTGGCTGAAGGCATTTCCAGCAACACTCAGGGACAGTGCCATTGACTGGTACTCGGAACTGGATCAAGCGCAGAGAGCCACATGGAGGGTCCTGAAGCAAAACTTTGAAGCAGAGTTCAAACTTCTACGGGACGATAGTGAGATCGTCACAGAAATATATCATACCAAACAAGGGAAGCATGAAAACGTACGGACCTACAACAGGAGGTTGAAAGACTTGATCGAGAAGCTGGGGGCACAGCCGGCCGATGGGTTAAAGAAAAGATGGTTCATTGAAGGACTGATTCCCTCACTCCGGCAGAAAATGAAAGTAGTACCACCGTCCTCGTACACCGAAGCCTACAATCGGGCGATGGATATTGATAGTGAAAATAGGACCTCCTCGAAGGGGAAGAGGAGGGATGACGACGAGAGTGCCGAGGATAGTGACAATGAATCAGCAACCGTACAAGCCCTTCGGCGGGATATGATGCAGACAATGAAAGAACCGAAGACCGACAGGGAAGGATCCAAAGAGGCCAATGAATTATGGTGTACAGACTGTAAATCGGAAGGTCACACAAAGGCAAGTTGCCCAAAAAAGTTATTCTGTGACATCTGCCAGGTCATGGGACACTCCGTCAAGGAGTGCCCATACAATTTTAAAACTAAAAGTTCGCAAGTATTCTTCACTCAAGGCGAACAGTCAACACCTCCAACCACGCCACCGAAGCCACAGAACAACAATGCATCCCCTGGAGGCTACCGCAACAATCGGCGAAATACGCCGAGAAGCAAAATTCAGTACGACAGCAAAGGACGACCGATGATCCAGTGCCGGAACTGTAATGAATGGGGTCACTTTGCGAGGGATTGTCAGAGCGGCCAAGGCAATGGGGGAAAACTGTGCAAGTGGTGTGGGCCGGGTGATCATGAAGACACCGACTGTCCGAAACAAAAAGGAAGTATCAATATGCTGGAGGTAGCCGACGAGGAGGTCTTGGCGATTACGAGAGCACAGTCAAAACGAGCAAATTATCCAGATCCTCGTATGGAGAAAGAAAGATTTCGGGAGGCCAAGACAAAAGTAGCAGAGGCAATGACGAATAAAGGCAAGAACTATAAAACCACCAATACGTTGCTACAGTCGGAGTCGGAGAAGAATATCGTACGGCAGGTGCTTCACACAACCGTACCCATTAAGGTAACTGATCTTTTGCAAACAATGCCTTCTCTCAAAGTAGCAATTACAAATGCTATTGGAGAAAATCTTCCGAAGAGTCCACCAGAACGTACGCCAGAAGTGGTAGCCGAGACTTCGGATCCAATGCTCCTAGCAGTAAGCATCGGGAGGAAACCAGTCGTCGTCGAGATGGAAATCTTGGGCATGAGATTATGTAATGAACCGGACCAAACTTTTTCAATTCTCAAATTACAATCAGCAAAGCAACACACCCGTTAGGGTTAAATAAATCAAACCAGCAGTTACAATATAACTCTTTGCCAAGAATGCGCACTCAATCTCAACAAGAGAGAGGCTGTCATATGGCAAGAGGATCGTCAGTACAATAAATCAGAACTGCAACTGAAAGTAACTCAACACCAAGTATGTGCTACCCAAACCAGAATGGAATGAGGCGACCATATGGTGGAGATTTAAAGAAATACAAATGCAACTTCGAAATAAACTCAACACCCAGAATGTGCTTTCAAGCCCGGAGTGGGAATTGAGCTACCATAGGGCGGAGATGTAAGATATTACAATGCAAATCAAAGTAAATAGGTGGCAAGCCAGCCTCTTCCACTTATTCAGTGGGCAATTACAAACATGATAAGCAAAACTGAGAGAAATGCTAACAGTACTACTGTTCAGCTTACAATGAGAAGTAGAATGCCTGCAAGATCAAGTATTTAAGCTCTACAAGTTGCTGCAATAGTAAATATGTCATCCACTAAGTCAATAATGAATTCCTAACAGCCGTCCTTCGCGAATAAGCAATTTTCTCGAGTCTGATCTGACAGACCAACAACATGAAATACAGAACCAGCAATACATAAACCCAATGAAAAGCTCACAACTCACTCATTTCTCACTCAAATTACATGAAAACTGATGCAAAATACTCTTAAAATGATGGCGCCTAGTTTAGTAATGAAAAAGGGCAGCTAAAAGTGGCTATTAATTAATGGTACGGATCCCAAAGCACTCCAGAAAGTAGGGCTTTCAAGAAATGACGAATTTGCTTTATAAAATCAGAAACTTCATTAAAAATCCCACAAATTTGCAAGTAAGGTCGCCCCAAGTAGAGAAGATGATATGACCAACACCCAGAACAATATCTTTTTTTATTTTTGAAATATGAATGAAACTTCGAATCAGCTATGATATTCAGCAACTCCGGAATATGACAGAAAATGCAAGTACTTAGCTACAAAGTGCAAGATCATCAAAACAATGCAAAACCTCACTACAAATGCACTCAAAACAAGCAAACCTCTCTACTAGGTGCTATCTCTCAAGCACGAAGTCGAGCCCAAGCTAGGAGGCATTCATTCCTCGAAGCAATCCAGCAACCATTTCGGCAGCATAACAATACTCAAGATATCAGATACCCAAATGAAGACCCAAGCTCTCCTTTTATAACTTTGTGAAAACTCTCCAGAAGCTTCTAGAAACCCTAACTTTCAAATTTGAACTGTCTTCTTTTCCCTCCAATTTGGGCGCCCCCTTTCTCAAGGTTTAATTTAACTTTATTTTAAAATCTTTTCCTTCATAAAAATGCGTCCTTTTCTCCAAGTAATATTTTTGACTTTAGAAATATAAAATATTTCCTTCATGAGACAATACCCCTCAAGGTCCCCTTCTTTAAAACAACTTAAAGTCATAATACTAGGACAAGGGGTTATTTTATAAAATAAAACATTATTGTCTTTAAAATACTTATTCCTCCAAAATGAACCCCTTATGCCAAAGTTTAGAATTACCCAATGAACTGCCAGAAGAGGAAAGTTGACTGAGCTGGTGCTGACTGGACCACTGCCAAAAATAGAATTTACTAAAAATAGTAAATTCGGAAAGTTGCTCGGAATGCAATGCATGCGCCACCATTGCGAAGCTCTCTGAAAACCCAGAAGGAATCCAGAATCTGAACACCCAAACTCCAACAAACAAAACCCTGAATCTTCAAGAGAACCCGCCAAACAGTCGAAAACCCTAATTCTGCCTCTGACTAGCTGACAGCACCCCGAGGATAGGCCATCAATCACTGAGAAGTGCAGTGCTAAAAATGGGGACATTACAGTCCGCCCTTCCCAAAATTGCTTGTCCTCAAGCAATGCCACCACAACTCTAGAATAACTCAAACTGCACCAAACCAAACCAAGTACAATCCCAGGGTCCCATATCCCTCTAAAGGAGGACCCGCCATGCTGATGCTGCACCACTCTGACCATATCAGTGAAGACATCTCACCAATGCTGCACCAACCTCCCTTGTAACTCCAGAATGTTACTGTCCATGATACTCAAACTGAAAAATCTTAAAGGACTGAGACCAACTTCATGCGACGTCTCATGTCCAAGAGGCCCAAAGTCAACAGTATCAACCATACCACTATCAACCACAATTCTAGGTAAGAAGAAGGATAGGCTGCTCATCTAAAAATCAAACTCCTCAACATACCTCCACATTGTAACAAACAAAGCCCTGATGGGAAAATTGATATCTTCAAATCTTCTTGCAAAGAGGAAAGCAATCCTTTGCAAGAGCTCAACAAATTCAGCCCCATGTCTTCTCCTGGAGCTACTATGCATCAACTGAATTATACCGACACCACCATGAAGACTTCTAATCACTCTTACTGTTCCAACTCCAAGAGTCTCAGAAGGGAAAGCCAAAGCATGTGGAAGTTCATTGTCCAAAACCAATATAGTAAAGAAACTATCAAAATTTGCTTCACAAACCTCCATAGGATGAACTCCAACAGTAGAATAGCTGCGAAGGAACAAATAATCTCTGTTGTTCAAGGCTGAAGTCAGCAAAGTGCAATCTGATTTTAGTACCTCACACAAGAAGAAACAGCAGCACCAAGGAAATTCCCAAGTGTGAGTGTATGATATGACCATAGAGTTGCAAGGTAACACCTCAAAAATGGCCGGAAAACAAACTAGAGCAATCTCCAACTGAAAACTACCACCTCGTTGGCAAGGGGTGATGGGAAAAGTCTCACAAACGAGAGTAACTCCACAAGTAAGATGGCTGGTCTGCCTCCAACCAGCAAGCTCATGTCCCAAAATCTGCCATTGTCTTGCCCAAGGATCAACATCAAGAGCAACCAACTGTTCATCTTTCCAACCCATACTCAAAATTTCTCTCCAATCCATTTGTTGATGAACAAATGGGGCCATCAAGTGGTTGGTGAAGAGAAGAACAACACCCAAGGGTCTGAAAATTTGATCACTAACCCACCAAAAGTTCCTCTTTCCACAAGCCATAAACTCCATCAACCCAAGTTGAGAACCCCAAGCATGGATACCCAACCGAAAGTGATTTTCAACACTCTGAAAAGAGAATTCAACACAACCCCAAGTGCTGGTCAAAACCAAGTGCATACTCGTAAAATAGGCATCCCCTCTGATGAACCTCTGAAACCAATCCATGAAAGCTTCAACAACACTGGAACATGAAACATAGGATGACTTCAAATCCAACTCCCAAAATTGATTAGCATCACTCAACCCAAGGAATGGATTGAGAAGAATGCAAACACCATGTTCTGGTTCTTCTTTATTCCCTTCTTCATGAGTAACAAGACTAAAATTTTCGCTTCTTGCTGCTGTACCGAAGTTACCAGCAGCTACCAAATCTTGCCTTGTTAACACCTTGGTGTCGCAGATGTTGAAATCTCCTCGAATCAACCCTTCCCATGTATAGAATTCATCCTCAAACCCACTTATGCATTCATTACTAATCAACAGACGTGGCACTTCCTCATGGAGTGATATCGAAGCAACCAAGCACTGGAAACCAAACTCAGTTTCATTCTCCATTTCATCCTCTACTTCATAGAGAGGATTATCATAACTTTTCTCATCACCTTCTTGAAAAAGAGGATTGTCATAAACTTGAAAGTCATTCCTTTCATCTTGCTGCTCCAAATCTGCACATGCAACCTTTGATTTTCTTGTGAAACCTTCAAGATCAAACTCCTCTCGAAGACTATCAATCTCATCAATTACTTGCTTGATTTCTCCAGCTCTTCGTGCATCCTCTTGCTCCTTGAAAAGTTTGAAATCTGCAAACTGATCTTCAACCTTTCTTAGAGCCAACTGAGTTTCTTTCAACTTGTCCTTTGTTGATTTAAGCTCCAAACTGAGCTCATCAACCATACTCTCCCTTTCTTCGAAAACAATGAAGGCCTTCTTTGCAGATTCAACGGCATGATCTCTATCTTCAATCAAGCCTATGTACTCGGATTTCATGGTCTCCAAGGAATCTTTGATGAGTTGCAAATCAGAAAGAGCAACTTCATCTGTCACTCCTCTACGTCTCTCATCAAGCTGAGCCCTCCAGTAAAGCTCTTCAACCAAGCTATGTGTGCGATCAAATAGGGATAGAGCTTGCACTTCCCTGTTGACAGATACCTTGAACTGATCTTCCCACTCATAAGAATCTGAAAATGGTAAATTGCTAATAGGCTGCAACTGAAAATCAGAACTTTGGTTTTCATCTTTGCTACCCTCATAGCTGGTCCAAGACTCCTTTCCTTCACCACCTACTAGCTGAAATTGCTCAATATCACAAAGAGAATTAGACTCCACAAATTCTTCAATCCAATGCTTACAACCCGCTTCAAGCATTGATAAATTGGATTTGTGTTTAGGAACTCCATCAAACTTTCCATCGTCAAGAGCCATATGATCTTTAAGCTCCACTTCCACTTCACTATCTTCATGATCAAAGTTTACTGCAGCCCCCTCATAGCTTGCAAAGCAATCAGAATTTTGAACTTCATCAGGATCAAAGGGAAACTCATCCCACACAATTTCTTTGTCGTCACTAAATGCCTTCACTCCTGGATCCCAAGTGCTAGAGGATTGATTGTTATGATCAAAAGGAAAGTGCTCTTTGTGCTTCTCTTGGAGGGTTGACTCTTTGACTAGGTCACCACCCAACTCACTTAAACTGATATCTTCATACATACCTCCCTTCAATGGCTTGGTTTGAAGATCAAACCCAAAACCACCCTTGACACTGTCACTATAATGAAGTAAAGAATCTTTAGTGCTAGCTGTTTGGGAAATTTTATCATCTATATCTTCAATGAACCCATCATCTATAGGTATTTTTCTGATCTCATCATGAATAGTCATATGTATGCCAAAAGGGTCTTCTTGATCACTTGTCATAACTTCATCTTGTGAAAACTCTTGAGCTTTTTGGCCAGCAACATAGAAAGAATTATCCATCACCACATCCTCAACAAATGGAGGCATAAACACTACGGCATCTTTACCAATGATATCATTATGGTAATGATCAAAAGCTGGTTCAAGGACACCACTAGTATTCTCCTCATTGACACTAGTATTCTCCTTATCAATGCACTCATCCCATACAACAGTTCTACCAACATCTTCTGTGAAGCCCTTAGTATCAAAACCTTCATGGGATAAATCCAAATTAGGATTCAAGTCTGCGGCTATATTCTTTTCACCGAACTGATCTTTGTCACTTGCTATCACATGCAAGTCTAGGGGGGTATTATGGGGCTCTCCCACACACTCCTCAACTGTCAAGGTTTCTATATCAAACTTACGATCATTTTGAGGTGACATGTGCACTTTGCTTGTGCCATCTTCAATATTAGTTGACTGATTTTTCTCTTCGACTTGTTCATTTGTGGGCTGCAGTCCACAAACAGGTACTTCTTCTTCATTCCTTGCACCTGCAACCATGGCATGTTCTGCTTCCTCTTTAATCATCTTCTTGATGTAGTTGACCATAGCCAACTTTCTAGGTAATAAATTACCACACAATCCAAAAAGGTATCAAATGAAACATCGTTCTTAAACTCCTCTGTCATGCTCTGATAATCTTTATGGAGTTTGGCAGCCTCATGTTCACATTTCCTCTTGAACTGGCATTCTTTAGACACCTCAATCAAATCCGACTTCTCATGATTCCTGGACTTCAGGAAACGCAACATCTTCAAAACTTCTGAGAGCTAAACTAAACTTTGTTCTGGCCTCTGGTGTAGATCTAATTTCTCTGTCATTCAACTGTCAACTGAACCTTGATGGGCACAGGATGGCAGGATCTTGGCTCTGATACCACTGTAATGAACCGGACCAAATTTTTTCAATTCTCAAATTACAATCAGCAATGCAACACACCCGTTAGGGTTAGATAAATCAAACCAGCAGTTACAATATAACTCTTTGCCAAGAATGCGCACTCAATCTCAACAAGAGAGAGGCTGTCATATGGCAAGAGGATCGTCAGTACAATAAATCAGAACTGCAACTGAAAGTAACTCAACACCAAGTATGTGCTACCCAAACCAGAATGGAATGAGGCGACCATATGGTGGAGATTTAAAGAAATACAAATGCAACTTCGAAATAAACTCAACACCCAGAATGTGCTTTCAAGCCCGGAGTGGGAATGGAGCTACCATAGGGCGGAGATGTAAGATATTACAATGCAAATCAAAGTAAATAGGTGGCAAGCCAGCCTCTTCCACTTATTCAGTGGGCAATTACAAACATGATAAGCAAAACTGAGAGAAATGCTGACAGTACTACTGTTCATCTTACAATGAGAAGTAGAATGCCTGCAAGATCAAGTATTTAAGCTCTACAAGTTGTTGCAATAGTAAATATGTCATCCACTAAGTCAATAATGAATTCCTAACACCCGTCCTTCGCGAATAAGCAATTTTCTCAAGTCTGATCTGACAGACTAGCAGCATGAAATACAGAACCAGCAATACATAAACCCAATGAAAAGCTCACAACTCACTCATTTCTCACTCAAATTACATGAAAACTGATGCAAAATACTCTTAAAATGATGGCGCCTAGTTTAGTAATTAAAAAGGGCAGCTAAAAGTGGCTAATAATTAATGGTACGGATCCCAAAGCACTCCAGAAAGTAGGGCTTTCAAGAAATGACGAATTTGTTTTATAAATCAGAAACTTCATTAAAAATCCCACAAATTTGCAAGTAAGGTCGCCCCAAGTAGAGAAGATGCTATGACCAACACCCAGAACAATATCTTTTTTAATTTTTGAAATATGAATGAAACTTCGAATCAGCTATGATATTCAGCAACTCCGAAATATGACAGAAAATGCAAGTACTTAGCTACAAAGTGCAAGATCATCAAAACAATGCAAAACCTCACTACAAATGCACTCAAAACAAGCAAACCTCTCTACTAGGTGCTATCTCTCAAGCACGAAGTCGAGCCCAAGCTAGGAGACATTCATTCCTCGAAGCAATCCAGCAACCAGTTTGGCAGCATAACAATACTCAAGATATCAGATACCCAAATGAACACCCAAGCTCTCCTTTGATAACTTTGTGAAAACTCTCCAGAAGCTTCTAGAAACCCTAACTTTCAAATTTGAACTGTCTTCTTTCCCTCCAATTTGGGCGCCCCCTTTCTCAAGGTATAATTTAACTTTATTTTAAAATCTTTTCCTTCATAAAAATGCGTCCTTTTCTCCAAGTAATATTTTTGACTTTAGAAATATAAAATATTTCCTTCATAAGACAATACCCCTCAAGGTCCCCTTCTTTAAAACAACTTAAAGTCATAATACTAGGACAAGGGGTTATTTTATAAAATAAAACATTATTGTCTTTAAAATACTTATTCCTCCAAAATGAACCCCTTATGCCAAAGTTTAGAATTACCCAATGAACTGCCAGAAGAGGAAAGTTGACTGAGCTGGTGCTGACTGGACCACTGCCAAAAATAGAATTTACTAAAAATAGTAAATTCGGAAAGTTGCTCGGAATGCAATGCATGCACCACCATTGCGAAGCTCTCTGAAAACCCAGAAGGAATCCAGAATCTGAACACCCAAACTCCAACAAACAAAACCCTGAATCTTCAAGAGAACCCGCCAAATAGTCGAAAACCCTAATTCTGCCTCTGACTAGCTGATATCACCCCGAGGATAGGCCATCAATCACTGAGAAGTGCAGTGCTAAAAATGGGGACATTACAGATTATCTAATACTATCGTCGATGGTGGTTCAGGAGTAAACGTACTGCCAGAAGAGACTTGGAAGTGTCTGGGTAAGCCGACTCTTTGGCCCCCGACATTCCACCTCGTGGGAGCAGATCAACATGGCATCAGACCGTTGGGTATACTAATGGAGCAGAAGGTCTCGATCGGCACGCAACTGTTTCTGTTGAATTTTGTAGTCATCCCAATGGAGAATAAAGCGTACGATGCACTCTTGGGACGGGGATGGTTGATCGCCGCAAAGGCAACACACAACTGGAAGCGGAATACACTCTCAATAGAAAATCAGGGGAGGAAATACACCATTGATCTGAAGAACCAGGCCGTCAGTGAGGATCTAGCGTCTTCGGCATCCGAATCTGGAGGAGACTCAGACAACGATGAGAGAAAGACAATGGAACTAGATGAAGAAGGGGTGTTGGAGATTGGAAGTTGCTCGGAAGATGAGACCAGTTCACTAAGCGGACTATTTCACTGGCAGATGGAGGATTATGAAGTCTTCCACCCGGATTGCCACATGCTGCAGGTCAAGGAGGGGGAAGCAAAAAAAGACAATGGTTCGACCAGTGAAACATTCCCACCTGCGTACGGAGAATATAAAGAAGGTATGGCAGAATTGGATGTGACGCCAGCCCACAAGTTTGAACAGGTACGAGATGAAAAAATTGTGTTGGAATTAAAAAATGAAAAGTATGAAAAAATTAAAAAATTAGAAAAAAAGAAAAGAGATGAAGAGAGAAAAAAGAGATGAAAGGGAAAATGGAAAAGAAGAGAGAAGGGAGGAGAGAGAAAATGAACGGAAGTTGGAAAAAATAAAAATAAATAGAAAAGAAGCTATGAAAATAAAAGAAAATAACGGAGTAAGTGACGAAAAACAAGGCGTATGGGAAGAAAAGCAAAAAGAAGAGAAAATTAAAAGAAACAAAAGAGAAGTCGGAAAAGAAAGCAAACGAAGGGAGAATAAATTAAATAATAAATTAAATAAGTCGGCCATCAGGAGAAATATTAAATTAAGTAAAGTGAGGCAGATTAAAATACACGCCTGGAGAATTAAAAAACCCGTACGGCCAAAAGGGAAATTGAGTGAGGAAAGTAAAAGACGAAAGATTAAAGGAAAGAAGATTAAAATATGTCAAAACCCGAAGAGGAAGCAAGGCGTACGGCCAAGGGTGAAGGCAAGTAAGGAAAGAAATGAAATAAATATAAAACCTAAAACCGTACGGCCAATTGAACAAGCGACAGGTAGGAGACAAAATCACAGAGGAAAAGAAGGGAGGAAAAATTTGCACGAATTTATCAGTTACAGAGGCGCACAGGGCACAGAGAAGGAAGTCGTACGGCATCAGGGGTTCTACACTCAATACAAATCGCCAGACAAGGAAGTCGTACGGCCTCAGAGATTCTATACTCAGCACAATTCGCCAGGGAAGGAAGTCGTACGGCATCTAAAAGACTTCAAGGCCGTACGAGGTTCCATTTCTCAAATAGCACGTCAAGGGTCGAAGCCTGTGGAGGACATACGGCATTCAGAGCTTGACATCGTACGGCATCCAAGGAACTCTCAAACCGTACGGTATTTTCACATTTTCCAGTTTTCATTCTATTTGCCAGTAGAAATCGTACGGCCTCTGCAAGTTGAAAATTTCGCCAAGGGTAACATCGTACGGCCTCTGCAAGTTGGATATGTTGCAAGGATTTACATCGTACAGCAAATAAAATTGAAAGATTGGCCAAGTTCTGCACCGTACGGCCTTTGCAACTGGGAAATTTTGTGAAGTCCTGCATCGTACAGCTATTCCAGACTGAAATTGGTGCCAGGGTTGGAATCCGTACGGCCTCAGCACAAGTCCCAGCCGTACGGCATTATTGCCTCAGGAGATTTCGTACGGCCTCAGCACTGCAAGAGAATCCGTACGGCATCAGCATTTCAGGGGAACTTGCACGGAATTCACAGTACTTCTAGATCGTGCGGATTTCAGAGTATCTTCAAACCGTACGGCCTCAGGGTTCCACATTCGTACGGCCATTCATCCAAACCATACGGCCTTGGCAGATCATTTGGCAGTTCGGCAGTTTCCATCAGCAGTTCAGCAATTTTCGGCAGTTCGGCAGTTTTTGGCACTTCGGCAGTTCTCACCGGCAGTTCGGCAGTTTTTGGCACTTTGGCAGTTCCCACCGGCAATTCGGCAGTTTTCATAGTTTCGGCAGTCTCGAGAGTTATAAAGTCGGCTGGAATCGCCGAACTGACAGAAAGATGGACAAGGGCAAGAAGGCTATGCAACACCAGCCAAAGGTAGCCTCGGCTGGGAAAAGAAAAAGGATGGATGCCGATAATGAAACGATGGCATGGGAGAACCTGACCAGCAACGAGTGCAAGCAATGGTGGCGAAGCACTCCCGACGACCACTCTCTGAAGGTTGCGCTTCGACACGCTCGGGTAGACAAGGCTGTGCTCGTGCCCTTTTTCAATTCTCGGGAGTTCGAGCCTTGGCTGAAGGCGATGGTGGAGAACTATTCCAGGCATACGCACAAGTCAGTCATTGATTACAGAGGTTGCCGAGTGACCGTTTCATTCTGGCCTCAGGACTTTGAGCGGGTGTTCAGCGTCCCAGCTTCGGGAATAGGGGTTAACAAACCCAAGAGAATGACACAGGAACACAAAGAACTGCTGGTCAAGCAAGTGTGCCGAAGCGACTTGTCAGCTGAAGAACAGCATATCATATGGAATACTGGCAATCGAGGCCTCCGGAAGAACCACCTAGCAACGGCAGAATGGAAATGTTTGCTTGACCTAATGAAATGCCAACTCACAGGGGTGAGCCGAGCGTTGGACATTGCCTCATGGCAGGTGGATTTCATGGTCAGACTTCGCGTCGGCCGAGTATACAACTGGGCGAGGCTACTCACAGAGCGGATAAGGGATTTCCTAGCGCAGAGGCATAAGGCCTTCTATATGACTCAGCACGCCATAGCTCTCTTTTTGGATGCCGTGCACACACAGGTGCCCGAGGGCAATTGGGGTCCGTTGCAGCCACTCACTCACCTGGACCCGGGATGGCCTACCGTATTCTACTGGTCGGAACTGGAAGTAAAGCAAGCAGGCGAGGGCACATCTTCGGGGAAAAAGAGGAAACGGAAGGAGGCGTCGGTGGAAGAGGAAACATCATGAAATATACCGGGCTAATTTTTTCAATTTTTTAACAACAATTTACAAGGAATCAAGCACCCGTTAAGGTTAGATTGAAAACCAAACGATGCTGAAAGTAACTCTAACCAAAATGTACACCAGGATCCCGGGAAGGGAAAGGTGTGAGCATTGGTCAGAGGATCTCAAAGGAAAATGCTGAACAGAAACTCTAACCAAGAGATGCGCCGGCGAACGACGAGCATTCGGTCAGAGGATCCCTATCCAATTGCAATATTGAAAAAGCTCAACACCAAGCATGTGCTACTCAATCCATGATGGATAAGAGGCGACCATATGGTGGAGACTTAAGTAAATACAATGCAACTTAAGCAAATAGGCGGCAAGCCAGCCTCTTCCACTTATTCAGTGGGCCATTACAAATATTGAAATTAGCAAGAAAATGATAGATGCTGACAGTACTACTGTTCAGCTTACAATAACAGAAAATTCATATGTTCAGCGCAAGATATGAGTGTCTCCAATGCTGCAACAAGATACAATGCCTTCCTTAAGGCTCTCACTGTCTCTCCTTTCAAAACTAACTCAAATGAAGGATTTAATACACGCTGTTATAACAGAACTGTGACTGAAACTGGTAATCAGCATGACAGAAACTCAAAGAAATGCTCACCACACTCTCACTACTTATCCAAAATGCAAGGGAATGGATGCAAAAGACTCCTAAGATGAAGGCGCCCAAACTAAAGACACAAAACAGACCCAAAATGATGTTATTTATTTTCTGCTCAAATCCCAAGACACCCAAATGGTACGGCTTTATGATATAGGGCGATTTCCTTCTTAAAATTCAAGTTTTGCTCAATAAAATCTGGTAATTGGTGCAACGGGGCGCCCAGCCAAGTCAAGAAGATAGAAACAATACCCAGAATGAAATATTTTTGTATTTTTGAAATATGAGTGAAACATACAATCAGCTATGAACTCAGCAACTACAGAAAATCACATGAAAATGCATATAATTGAACTACAATTGCAACAACTCACAACAAACCAATCCTCACTACAAAATGCACTCAAAACACAACAAACCTCTCCACTAGGTGCTGTCTCACAAGCACGAAGTTGAGCCAAGCTAGGAGGCATTCATTCCTCGAAGCAATCCTCTCACCATTTCGGCAGCATAACTTTACTCAAGATGTTGGATGATACAAATGAAGACCAAGACCTCCTTTTATAACTTTGCAAAGGCACACTGGAAGCTTCTAGAAACCCTTTTTTTCAAATTTTAAAGTAACTCCTTTTCCCTCCAAGGATGGCGTCCCCTTTGTCTTGAAGCAATTTGACTTTTTAATTAAAATAATCTTCACCAAGGATGGGCGTACCTTTTCATACATTGATTTTTGACTTAAGAATATAATGAAAAGTCTTCATGAAGCGCCACCCCTCAAAGACCCTCTTTTAAAAACAACATAAGTTCAATCACTAGGCCAAGGGGGGGTCAACAGCAAAATATAACATTATAATGTGACTTAATTAAAAATAATCCAACTTATCTCTCCAAACGTGCCCCAAAGCCAAAGTTGAGCAATCCAACTGAGCATACTGAAGTAGAAGGTCAATCGAGCCGAAACCAACAGGACCACTGCCAGAAATAGAATTTACTAAAAATAGTAAATTCGTGAAAGTGCTCAGAAAGCCAAAACGAACACATCACCGAAAAGCTCACGAAAAACCCAGAAGGAATCCGCAATTCAAACGCCAATCCGTGAGCACAAGAAACCACCAACCAAGAAACCCTAATTTCACCACCGAGAAGCCTACGGGTCTCCAGAATAGGCTAACGGTCAATCAGAAGAAGTCATGCTCGAGAAGGGGACATTACAGTCCGCCCTCCCCAAGATTGCTTGTACTCAAGCAATTGTAAACTCGGATGCTGCAGAATCTCCTCATTTTCCCAAGTTGCATCCTCCATGGGCAAGTTCTTCCACTTCACCAAATACTCTCTGATTGTTCTTTTCCTCAAAGAACGCTCTCTGGAATCAAGAATCTCCTCAGGAATCAAAACTAACTGTCCTTCTTCATCCAAAGGTGGCAATTGAGATGAAGCAATAACGTTGTGCCCAAGTGCCTTCTTGAGGTGAGACACATGGAAGACATTATGCACTTTGCTACTCGAAGGCAGCTCCAACTCGTAAGCTACAGCTCCCACCTTTCTGATAACCTTGAACGGCCCATAGAAGCGAGGCTTAAGCTTCTCCTCTCCACTCTTCTTGAGAGTAGACTGTCTATAGGGCTGTACTCGGAGATAAACCATATCTCCAACCTCAAAAGAGCGCTCAACACGCCGCTGATCAGCGTACATCTTTTGCTGATTCTGTGCAATCTGCAAATTGTTCTTCAAGGATTTCAATATATCTTGACTTTGCTGTAACATATCCTTGGCTAGAGGGGCTTTGCTATCTCCAAACACCAAATCCGCAAAGCTAGGGGCCTCATAACCATAAAGAGCCATGAAAGGTGACATCCTTATCGACATGTGGAAGGAGGAGTTGTAGCAGTATTCTCCCAAGTGAAGCCATTTCACCCATGCCCTTTGCTGTTCTGAAACATAATTCCTCAAATATCCTTCCAACCACTTGTTTACTATCTCTGTTTGCCCATCCGTTTGAGGGTGATAACTAGTGCTTGGAGTAAGTACTGTACCACTCATTTTGAAAACCTCCTGCCAAAAGGTGCTTAGGAACTTGCTGTCCCTATCACTCACAATGTTTCTTGGCAACCCATGCAACCTAAACACCTCATGAAAGAACAGATCAGCAACTTGAGCTGCTGAAAATGAGCTGGTGATGGCAAAGAAATGAGCAAATTTTGTCAATCTATCTACCACAACATAGATACAATCTCTTCCTTGAACTTTGGGTAACCCTGTGATGAATTTCCATTGAGATGCTCTCCCACTTTTGGTTGGGAATGGGGAGAGGTTGCAACAGACCAGCTGGAAGTGTATGCTCATTTTTATTCATCTGACAAATAGGACACTCCTGAATGTAGCGCTGAACTTCACCCTTCAACCCCTTCCAAGAAAACCTTTCTCGGATCTGCCTATAAGTCTTGAAGAATCCCTGATGACCAGCAAGTGGTATATCATGAAATGTCAACAAAATCTTCTTCTTGAGCTTAGAATCAGCCACCACAAAGATTCTCCCTTTGTATTGTATCAGCCCTTCAACCACCTTGTACCTTTCATCATGAAAAGTACCCTCCATAATGCTGGTTGCAAACTGATCTTTGGCATAATCAGCAAGCAAGGTATTCTTCCAATCAGCAGTAAGCTCACATAATGAGCTCAAATGAGGTCTTCTGGATAATGCATCAGCCACTATGTTGTTTTTGCCTTTGACATACTCAATGTCAAAATCGTAAGCTTGAAGCTTACTCACCCACTTTTGTTGTCTCTCGTTCAAATCCTTTTGATGCATGAAGTGCTTGAGACTATTGTGATCTGTTTTGACCACAAACTTACTCCCCACCAAGTACTGTCTGAACTTGGCTAATGCATGCATGATTGAAAGCATTTCTTTGTCATAGATAGAATAGGTCTTCTCAACTCCTCTTCATTTTCTGCTCTCGAACACGATGGGATGCTTATCTTGCATTAAAACAGCCCCAACACCTTCTCCGGATGCGTCACATTGCAGCTCGAAGGGCTTGGAAAAATCTGGAATTGCAAGAACAGGACATGAACTCATTATCTTCTTGAACTTATCAAAAGTACTCTGTGCCTTTTCTGACCAGCAAAAAGCCCCCTTTTTCGTAAGGTCAGTGAGAGGAGCAGCATTCTGAGAATAACCCTTAACAAACCTTCTGTAAAATCCACAAAGGCCTAAGAACCCTTTCAAGTGAGTCAAGTTCTCAGGAGGTGGCCAATCAACAATAGCCTTGATCTTTTCTGGATCAACCTTCACACCTTCGGCACTGATGATGTGACCAAGGTAAAGCAGCTCCGTCATTCCAAATTCACATTTGGATTCTTTGGCAAACAAGCTTTCTGATTCTAGGATGTTAAGCACTTCCTCCAAGTGCTTGAGATGCTCTTCCCAAGTCTTGCTAAAAATCAAGATGTCATCAAAAAATATTAGCACAAACTTCCTCAACTGCTTCTGGAAGACTCTGTTCATGCAGGATTGGAAGGTGGCAGGAGCATTAGTCAACCCAAATGGCATGACTAAGAACTCAAAGTGACCATAATGACATCTGAAGGCTGTTTTCTCCACATCAGATCCTCTCATTCGAATCTGATAGTAGCCCGACCTCAAATCTATCTTCGAAAAGAACTTAGCTCCATGTAGCTCATCAATGAGCTCATCTATCCTTGGAATTGGATATCGATTTTTGATGGTGCTTTGATTCAAAGCACGATAATCAACACACATCCGAATGGTACCGTCCTTCTTCTTTACCAGAACAACAGCTGAGGCAAAGGGACTCTTACTAGGCCGAATGAAGCCCATCTCCAAGAGCTCCCTAATGTTCTTTTCGATCTCATCCTTTTGCTTTTTGGGGTACCGATAAGGAGTTGTGATTACTGGCTTGGCTCCTTCCTTGAGCTCTATGACATGTTCTGAACCTCGATCAGGAGGTGGTCCAGGAGGTAAATCAGCAAACACTTTACTCTTTTTAGTGAGTAAAGACTGAATATCTGGAGGATACTCTCTTTTCGTTTCAACTGGACTCGCTGGAAGAATCATGCACTCCGCAGCCCACTCCACTTGGTCATGACGTATCAACCTTGCCATCCTTTTGAATGACACAATCCGAGGACCACCATTTGACATGCCTCTCAACACCACCTTCTTTCCATCGGATTGAAATTTGAGTTCCATGGTTTGCAGATTTAAAGAGATCTCTCCAAGAGATCGCAGCCACTGAATGCCAAGGACAGCATCCGTATCTCCAATATTAACCACATAGAAGTCATCCTTGACTTCGTAATTGCCCAATTGCATTGACATGTTGGGAATCTTCTTGGTGCATGAGATGTGAAACCCATCAGCAACCATAACTCTGAAACCTTCAAAATCTTCTGTTTGCAGCCCCTTCTTTGCCACCACAACTTCGTCTATGAAGTTATGTGTTGCCCCAGTGTCAATTAGAGCAACTATACGCTGCCCCTTGATCATCCCACGAACTTTGAAAGACTCATTCTTTTGGAAGCTCGAAAGTTGAGCCAATGTACCACCACTTTCTTTTTCACTTTCGGATTCTTCTGGAGCCTTTTCTTCTTCGCTGTCCTCAAAATCAGCTTGCTGATCAGAAAAATCAGAATTGCTTTCGTCAGCTGTATAGTACTCAATTTGATGGATTTTAGCCCCCTTTGGACAAACATGATCTTGGGACCATTTTTCCCAGCAACGAAAACATAACCCCTTTCTTCGGAGTTCATTGATAGTCTCTGGATCCAATCTTGTGCCATGAGGTTTCTGCTGTTTAAACTCTTTATGGTGAGGCTTTTGATGAAGCTTTTTCCCTCTATCCCCCTTGTGAAATGATGGTTTGGAATGGAACTTTGCTTTTGGAGCAGCCCACTCCATGTTTCTAGCTTTCTTCATTGCCTCTTGTAAGGAAGGTGGATCAAAAGCTTTAATCCAACCCTTGAGTGGCTCCATCAATCCTTCGCTAAATAGGATCACTAACCTTCTCTCCGTGATTCCAGTGACCATTACTGAAAGTCTTTGAAACTCGGCAATGTAGGCATCAACAGTGCCATACTGCCTCAACTGTGCCAACTCCCTGAAATGCACTTCTGGATCCTTCTTCTCGAATCTCTCAATGAGTCTATTGGTGAACTCATCGTAGGTAGTGATAGACCCATGACCTAAAGTGACTAGGCCATGGTACCACCACTCATGCGCCACCCCATCAAGGTGTAGCGTAGCGAACTTGATCGCTTCTTCTTCAGCCATTGGTCTAAGAGCCAAATAGTTGTCTAGCTTCTGTATCCAAGCTCGGGCAGAACTACTATCACTTCCATCAAAGTGGGGAAGCGTAACCTTGCTGATAGCTTGATGCAAGTCTCCTTGTGCTGGAGTTCTTCTTTGGTCGTAATTTCTCCCTTGGCCTCTATCCTTCCTTCTATACTCCATGTAATCATTGAAGGACATGTCAAGCTTGACTTCATCAGGAAGGGTGTCATATTCCGTACGGCCGATCCTCAGCCTCTCCAAAGATGAAGCATTTTCTTCTGGATCAGGATGTGGGTTTGCTGGTGCCAAAAATGTGGGTTTGAAGGGTCTAGCAGAAATGTATGTGTTGCTCACTGAAGGTTGGGCAACATGACTATTGTGCAGGTTGGAAGCACTGTGCTCACCGGTATGCACTGCATTGTTTTGTGGAGTATTCTGACTCATTCTCCCCAACATGAGAGAAAACATATCCAACAAAGCATCCATCTTCTTATCAAGCCCTTGACATAGATTGGCCGAATTGTCTATACCTTTCCCACTGTCACCTCTGTTGCCGAAAATCCTCTCATTACCCCCTGAAGTCCTTTCACTATCCCCCATTTCTGTCTCCTGAGAAGGCTCCCAATGAGCCCTCAAAACCTCTGATGCTGTCTGACCTTCTGGAGCTTGATGCAACTGTGTCTGAACTGTATCCCTCTTGTAAACCCTTGCCAAGTACCTCTGTTCTCTGTCACTCATAGAATGCTGATTTCACAGGATGGCAGGATACGTGGCTCTGATACCACTGAAATATACCGGGCCAATTTTTTCAATTTTTTAACAACAATTTACAATGAATCAAGCACCCGTTAAGGTTAGATTGAAAACCAAACGATGCTGAAAGTAACTCTAACCAGAATGTACACCAGGATCCCGGGAAGGGCAAGGTG
Organism: Sequoia sempervirens; assembly: GCA_007258455.2. Lineage (NCBI taxonomy): Eukaryota > Viridiplantae > Streptophyta > Pinopsida > Cupressales > Cupressaceae > Sequoia > Sequoia sempervirens. Next base: position 43,525 of record VDFB02342613.1, on the reverse strand, counting down.
TGAGCATTGGTCAGAGGATCTCAAAGGAAAATGCTGAACAGAAACTCTAACCAAGAGATGCGCCGGCGAACGACGAGCATTCGGTCAGAGGATCCCTATCTAATTGCAATACTGAAAAAGCTCAACACCAAGCATGTGCTACTCAATCCATGATGGATAAGAGGCGACCATATGGTGGAGACTTAAGTAAATACAATGCAACTTAAGCAAATAGGCGGCAAGCCAGCCTCTTCCACTTATTCAGTGGGCCATTACAAATATTGAAATTAGCAAGAAAATGATAGATGCTGACAGTACTACTGTTCAGCTTACAATAACAGAAAATTCATATGTTAAGCGCAAGATATGAGTGTCTCCAATGCTGCAACAAGATACAATGCCTTCCTTAAGGCTCTCACTGTCTCTCCTTTCAAAACTAACTCAAATGAAGGATTTAATACACGCTGTTATAACAGAACTGTGACTGAAACTGGTAATCAGCATGACAGAAACTCAAAGAAATGCTCACCACACTCTCACTACTTATCCAAAATGCAAGGGAATGGATGCAAAAGACTCCTAAGATGAAGGCGCCCAAACTAAAGACACAAAACAGACCCAAAATGATGTTATTTATTTTCTGCTCAAATCCCAAGACACCCAAATGGTACGGCTTTATGATATAGGGCGATTTCCTTCTTCAAATTCAAGTTTTGCTCAATAAAATCTGGTAATTGGTGCAACGGGGCTCCCAGCCAAGTCAAGAAGATAGAAACAATACCCAGAATGAAATATTTTTGTATTTTTGAAATATGAGTGAAACATACAATCAGCTATGAACTCAGCAACTACAGAAAATCACATGAAAATGCATATAATTGAACTACAATTGCAACAACTCACAACAAACCAATCCTCACTACAAAATGCACTCAAAACACAAAAAACCTCTCCACTAGGTGCTGTCTCACAAGCAAGAAGTTGAGCCAAGCTAGGAGGCATTCATTCCTCGAAGCAATCCTCTCACCATTTCGGCAGCATAACTTTACTCAAGATGTTGGATGATACAAATGAAGACCAAGACCTCCTTTTATAACTTTGCAAAGGCACACTGGAAGCTTCTAGAAACCCTTTTTTTCAAATTTTAAAGTAACTCCTTTTCCCTCCAACGATGGCGTCCCCTTTGTCTTGAAGCAATTTGACTTTTTAATTAAAATAATCTTCACCAAGGATGGGCGTACCTTTTCATACATTGATTTTTGACTTAAGAATATAATGAAAAGTCTTCATGAAGCGCCACCCCTCAAAGTCCCGCTTTTAAAAACAACATAAGTTCAATCACTAGGCCAAGGGGGGGGTCAACAGCAAAATATAACATTATAATGTGACTTAATTAAAAATAATCCAACTTATCTCTCCAAACGTGCCCCAAAGCCAAAGTTGAGCAATCCAACTAAGCATACTGAAGTAGAAGGTCAATCGAGCCGAAACCAACAGGACCACTGCCAGAAATAGAATTTACTAAAAATAGTAAATTCGTGAAAGTGCTCAGAAAGCCAAAACGAACACATTACCGAAAAGCTCACGAAAAACCCAGAAGGAATCCGCAATTCAAACGCCAATCCGTGAGCACAAGAAACCACCAACCAAGAAACCCTAATTTCACCACCGAGAAGCCTACGGGTCTCCAGAATAGGCTAACGGTCAATCAGAAGAAGTCATGCTCGAGAAGGGGACATTACGAGGAGGAGGCCTCGGAGGAGAGCGATGCATCTGACAGAGAGGAGCCTATTGACTTATCTTCCTCGCCATCGGAGTCTAGTCCACCGGCCGATGAGGAGGTGTTTGTCGCCATCGGAGGTCAGGAGGCAGGCGAGATTGACATACCAGTATTGCAGCCGGCAGGATTTACTCTTCCGGCACCGCCAGCCAGCCAGCCAGAGTACACACTCAGTCACGTTCACCCTCCCTGTTGCGCCAGTTGGAGCCGGGCGGATGTTGAGGGTAGCCGCTTCACTACCGGGAGCATCTCCAGGGTGGGCACCTCTCGCCACCACATCACAGGGGGCACTCACTGTATCGGCGGCAGGTTCCACTGCCTCGGTTGAGATACTGCCAGCGGTTTGTTCTCTTACACCACCGTCAGCATCGGCAGCGACAGGAGTGGCAACCTCGGCAGCAGGAGCTGGGGGAATGACCGAGGCCACTGAGGAGACGACTCCAGCCCCAGGAGCACCCGGGGTAGCACAGATCGATAGTTGGCTGGGATCGGTGGGCCTCACCTTGGACGTGGCCGAGCAGCCAGACCAGCAGGAGAAGAGTCCCTCGGAGGGACAAGGGGACGAGGAGGGGCCGATCATTCACACCCAGCAGAGTGAGACGGCCAGGATCGGCGAAGACACACTTGCACACCCGGAGGCGAGCATAGCAGAGGCACCAGAGACAGCCATTCAGGAGCCTCAGCCGGTAGTCGGGGAACCGCCCCAAGAGGAGACAGAACATTGTATACCTTCTGATGATGAGGAGAACGAGGAGGGTGCTTCCACAGAGGGCTTTGTCGTGGAAATGTCACAGCCGGACCCGTCGGACCCAGTAGGCACGGTACAGCGATATGTGGAGGAGCTCGAGCACATGGGCAGATTGATGATCCGCGTGGGACAGGTTTCCAGGGACCTGAGGATTGGCCGATCGCCTCTGGTAGGCCAGGAGGTTCACCGCATTCGGGGATTTGTGCAGATGGGGTGTGAGGCGGAGTTTGCACGGATATTTGGCGAGGGGTGGCCAGCAGGAGAGACTCCTGCTATGATGAGAGCCTGGCGGGGTCGGCCACCGAGGCTAGTAGGACGGGATGCAGGCGTCCTGGAGAGTTTATACTACATCGAGCTTGCCTTCCGAGATGTTTTTCTTCTGATGAAGCGCCAAAGATTTTCCACCGAGGTAGCAGTATCTCGCCGAGTGGATGCCTATAGACTTCTTCAGCGGGTCAAGGATGAGTCTGCTGCGACCATCAAGAGCATTCAGGATAACTTGACTGAACAATCTCAGCTTGCCAGTGACAGGGGAGCCCGATTGGACATCTTGGAGCCTCGGGTGGCAGCCTTGGAGGAGGAGGCACAGCAGAAAGAGGCAGCATGGCAGCAGCGAATGAAAGCATTGGAGGACCAGTTGGCTGCAAAAGAGGTAGAATTGGCGGCCAAGAATGCCGAAGCAGAGCAGGCAAAGAGCCAACTGATGGAGGCAGCCCGGATGGTAAAGGCGGCGAGGGAGAGGGAGATCCTGGCAGATCGGCAGCTTCGCACACGCACGGAGGAGCTGAGGCGCCTGAGAGCAGAGCATTCTTCCACCACTCCGACGTCATCTGTGCATCCAGGGACGCACTCCCTTCCCCCTACTTCTCAGTAATCTTATCTTGCTGTATGTATGTCGTCTGGAAGACGACTTTCTTTTTGGGGGGGATGATGTTAGTCGGATATTTTACTTTGTTGTCGGCCGTAGTCGGCCTCGGTCGTAGTCGGCCAATTGTCAAATAAAACAATAGTTAGTAAAGAATAATAATGTCATGTAATGTCATGTACTTTCGGGAAAATATGTTTAGATTAATGTTAATGTAATGTTGTTATGAAACGTCGTGTCGGTTGGTTGTCTAACCACCGCCGAGCGTTATATGTAGTCGGGTGGGTGTAGTCGGGAGAGAATAATGAATGAGTTTTGTTGCCGATGGTTATACTGTAAGCATTGTGATACTCTCTTGTACATGTTATTTCCTGAGAATGAATAAAGTTTCTGGCATTTTACTATGATATCTTTCCGTGTACTGTTTTATCCTATGTTCTGCATATTACAAGTTTGCCAGTAGTACGTCAGATTAGAATCCCATTCCGTAGGCAAACACAGGCTCAAACTCCCCTTAAACCTGCCTCATATAGTCTTCATAAATGTGATCATAAAGTACTCTTCTATTTCTGCATGAACTCTCCTTTATCTCCATTATATCTCTCACTATGATCTTCTTATTTCTCCATATGTAGATTTGGAGGTGTAGATTTGATATATATTTTAATCCCACACAACTCTCCAAACAATCACATCCCTTCACACAATCCTCTCTTCACAAATCTGATCCGTAAATTCACTTTAAAACTGCGCTATCTTTCTTAACATTCAACTCTCAATTTTCATATACATTTGTCATATATGTATTTGCATTTGACCCTCATATATGGCAGCATATCTTCATCACTATGAATCTCAAATGGACTTCATATTTCTTCCCTTTAACACTTTCTCAATCTGCTCTTATTCATATAATATTCATTACACAGCCACTTCATCAAATATTCCTATCATTTACCTCTTATACTTTTTCAATAGATATGTCTTTTGTGGATGGACATGTCTCTTCGTTTCTAAAAGCCCTTCACAAACAAATTGCAGCTCTTCCCTTAACAAATTTTGTCCTCTAGTGATTTTGTCTTATTCATTTTTGTCTTCTTCTAGATCTTCTCTAACATATCTCACAAGGAATCACACCTTTTCACATGTTACCAATTAAGTGTCTGAAGTCGCACCACTTCATAACCACGTTTATCACCATTTCTGAAGTCGCATTATTTCAAGAGGCATCGCAGCACTTCACAAGTGAAGCGCACTTCTTCAGAATTTAAATCATACCATTCCAAATCCATCTTTTTGATTTAACTTGCTTTTTAGTGATGGAACATCTCTTTACTTTGCATCGTTCCACTCCAATTCTCCATAATTATTCTTATTAGAATAATCGCACCTTTTTGTTTATACAAAATGTTTCATTCTAAATGAATGTCATTTGTGCGATCTTCTTTTTCTTAACAAAATGATTAGATGAAAGCAATTTAGGTTAATCGATTACATGAAAATTCATTGTAAGATTCGATGCTTATTTTATTCTTGTTCTCTTTTCAGAATTCATGTCTTCGATGTCCTTGTATCTGAATGTATTATTTTTATATCTGTTCATGTCCTTCACTGATTTTCTGTGCGTTTTCATACTCTCAATCACTTCTTTCAGACTTGATGAATCTGACCGAGATTACACTCATATCCTTCTTTTCTTTTATATGATCGTCTTCATATCTGATAACATACTCATATACTGTGATCTGCTTGAAATTTTCTTTCAAATATGTTATGTTTAGCCACGCTTATGTTATCTTCAGTCATGCTTAATGTCCTGGTTCTATCTTGACATCAATGAAAATATGAACCTTCTACCTTCTCAACTTGATGATCAATGTCGAACCTGGTGGTTCTCGATTTCAAACCCTAACTGAAGTTTTGAGATTTTTGCAATTTTTGGTGTTTTTGTGATTTTGAAGGGTTTTTGACAATAATGTAAAAATGCGATTTCTCAAAGAAATTGATATAAAATTCTAAACAAATTCAAATTGCATGAGAAGACTCAGATCTTTCTCAGGAAACATAGGCGTACTGTTCTATTATTTATTTTGAGCTTTTACAAAGTGAAAATCTGAATAATGAAAGCATGATCTGAAATTTTTTAATAGAAAAACCTGGTAATTAAGATGGCGGCTGCAGCAGAAAGGACAGATGTACGGCCAGAAATAACAAGAAGAATCTCAGGCTCAGTTTCCAATGCGCAAGTCTCTAGATAACCCTGCGTCCCAATTCCAATCGCCAGAAACCAAAGATACAAGGCGTTTCTCCAGTGACAAAGAAGTACGGCCTTGCTGGTACGGCCAGTCTGCAGCAATAAATGCAAGTACGGCTTCTTGAAATTCGTGCCTGATCTCAGATGAATGGAAATGAATGAAGTCGCCTCTGAAAGGTGGTGAATATCTCTGCTGGACTCGATGAATCTCTGTCTGATTAACTGATGATGCTCAATCTGTGATTTCTGGATGAAATCACCAAGTGCAATCTTCAGCTGGTATCTCACAGCCTCAGTATGCCTGACTCTGAAGAGGTTACGTTCTCCAGAAACGATGTTTGCCAGAAACCCTAGGGTTTGCAAACTCCAAAGCTCAGATGCTCAGAAGACAAAATTGAATAATAAAACAAGATAGTTCGATTTTGCCTGTGAAGAGTAATATATTCTCTCTTGAAAAGTTCGACCTAATCCTTCATTAAAATAATCATTTAAATAAATGATTTAATTTTCACTTTTGAACTTAGGAAAATGATTAAATAATTGGCGTCCACTTTTAATGAGCATTAAATACTCATTAAGTCACATTATAATAATATATTATAAAGTATAATTAAATACTTTATAATTGAGCCAATTAATTAAATACTTTAATATTTCAATAAAGTGACTTTATAATAAAGTCAAATTATTAAATATTTAATAATCCATTAATTACTCCTTATTTCTCCGTCAAATCAACCATCTGCTGAACTGGGTCGAATCTGAGCTGATAAAGTGCACCAGGTACCCTGCCCGAAATAGCAGCTTCCGCCTGACCTAACTTTCTAAAAATAGAAAGTTCTCTGAAAAGACTCTCAGGAAGATTCTCATGGTTAGCTCCAAACCTCATACACCGCAAACCGGAGCTAACCAACACCGAAAGTAAATCAGCTAAAAGGATCCCTTCAACACTCACCTACAGGATCAAATGATAGGCCATCCCCGCCACCACCGTGGGTTTAATTAGGATGGGGACATGACAATTAAAATTGCTTAATATTCCTCGCCAATCTCAACTCGATGCTAAAATCACCGACTCTATGTAGCATCCCTCAACCGCAAATCTCCACTTGACCGTGATATTCCCTCGACACATCTCCGGCTAAGGTGTCTCCTCTCATATCAAGGATGGCCTCAGGTACTAATATCAGTTTCCCTTCATCATCAAGGGGTGGCAAAACTGGAGAGGGTATAACATGCTGACCCAATGCCTTTTTCAGGCGAGAAACGTGAAATACATTATGGACCTTGCTATCACCGGCAAGTCCAACTCATAAGCAACCTTCCACTCGTCTGACAACAATTTAAATGGACCACAGCATGTAAGTTTCGCCCCACTCTTCCGCAGAGTAGATCGACGATACGGCCGCGAACATGAGGTACACCATATCACCCACCAAAACCGGCAATAACTCCTTCTCTCCGGCTCAAGATAATCGCTTATGCCCATTCTGCGTCACTGGATATTGTCTCTGAGACTTCAAGATGTCTACGGACTGCATCGCTATCAATTTACTCGCACTCGCTATCGCTTCAAAAAATCAACTAAGATCGGGATGCATAAATTCGCATAATGCCATATGGGCCATCAGATCGGCCATATGGTGAGTCGAGTTATAACAATACTCGCACAAGTAAATCCACCTCACCCAAGCTCTCTGCTGACCAGCTATATAATTGCGCAAATACCCTTCCACCCACTTATTGACAATCTCTGTCTGTCCATCGGTCTGTGGATGGTAGCTGGTACTCGGTGTCAGCTCGGTCCCACAAAGTCTGAACAACTCCTGCCAAAAGTTGCTCATGAACCGGCTGTCTCTATCGCTGACTATCGTCCGAGGTAATCCATGCAATCGGAAAACCTCTCTGAAGAACAACGCTGCAGTCTGCGATGCTGTGAAAGTAGTCGTAATCGGGAAGAAATGGGCGTACTTAGTCAACCGATCGACCACTACATAAATGCAATCTTTACCCTGGGCTTTCGGCAAACCCGTGATAAAGTCCATAGATAAACACTCCCACTTCCTGTCAGGTATCGGAAGTGGCTGGAGTAATCCAGCAGGGTAGGTGTGCTCCTGCTTGTTCTGTTGGCATACAGAACACTCACGGACATACTGCAAAACATCAATTTTCAGCCCTTTCCAAGTAAACCGTTCCCGAACCATTTTGTAAGTCTTGTAATATCCAGGATGGCCCGCCATAGGAAGGTCGTGAAAGGCTCTCAAAACTGTAGTCCGTACCTCAGAGCCAGGAACCAAAAGAATCCGCCCTTTGTAAATGATCAAGTCATCTACAACTGTATACCTGTCGTCCTGCTCTGTCCTGTCAACGATGCTAGAAGCCCATGGGTTCTTAGCATACTCTGCAATGATCCGATGCCTCCAATCCTCTGTAATCTGTGCTAAGGCATTCAACTGGGGTCTACGAGACAAGGCGTCAGCTACTATATTCTGCTTCCCCTTAATGAAAGTAATATCGAAGTCATATGACTGCAGTTTACTAACCCATTTCTGCTGCCTCTCGTTCAAGTCTCGCTGTCCAAGGAAATGTTTTAGGCTGTTATGATCTGTACGAACACTGAATTTGCTGCCTACCAGGTACTGCCTAAACTTAGCCAATGCATGCATAATGGCTAACATCTCCTTGTCATATATACTGTAAAATCTCTCAGGACCCCTGAGTTTCCTGCTCTCAAATGCAATCGGATGACGCTCTTGCATCAAAACGGCACCAATGCCCTCCCCTGAAGCATCACAGAATAAATCAAATGACTTCGAAAAGTCAGGCAATGCTAGCACCGGACATGAAGTCATGATCACCTTAAACCTGTCAAAGCACTCCTGCGCCTGTGGTGACCACTGAAAAGCCCCCTTCTTCGTCAAGTCTGTAAGGGGTGCGGCGTGACGTGAGAACCCGCTAACAAATCTCCTGTAGAATGCACACAGCCCAATGAAACCTCTAAGCTGCGTAAGGTTCTCAGGTACCGGCCAGTCAACAATAGCTCGGACCTTTTCAGGGTCCATACTCACTCCCTTGGCACTGATGATGTGCCCCTAGATATAACAACTCCTCCATGCCAAGCTCGCACTTGGATTCCTTAGCATAGAAAGACTCATCTGCTAAGATACCCAAGACTGTGTCCAAATGAGCCAGATGCTCCTCCCATGACCTGCTATAAACCAAAATGTCGTCGAAGAAGACTAACACAAATCTCCTCAACTGAGCACTGAAAACCCTGTTCATAGTTGCCTGAAAGGTGGCAGGTGCATTGGTTAACCCGAAGGGCATAACCAAGAACTCGAAGTGACCGCAATGACACCGAAAAGCGGTTTTCTCAATGTCCTGCTCCCTCATCTGTATCTGATGGTACCCTGATCTCAAATCAATCTTCGTAAAGAAGACTGCGCCATGCAACTCATCTATCAGCTCATCAATGCGCGGAATGGGGTACCTATTCTTGATGGTCCTTTTGTTGAGCTGCCTGTAATCGATGCACATCCGAAGGGATCCATCCTTCTTCTTCACCAATACAACTGATGAAGCAAAAGGGGATTTGCTAGGTCTGATATGACCCATAGCCAACAACTCATTAATAGTCTTCTCTATCTCATCCTTGAGCCGTTTCGGATGTCGGTAGGGGGTGATCATCACGGGCTTGGCGCCCTCCTCCAACTCAATAATGTGCTCCGTACCCCTGTCTGGCGGTCTACCAGGTGGAATGTCACTAAACACCTTGGAGTGTTTAGTCCTCAGAATCTGTATGTCAGGGTGGTACTCCCCCTTCTGCGGCTCCTGCTGGGCTGGCATCAACATGCACTCAGCCGCCCAGTAAACCATATCATGACGAATGAGCCTCTCCATCCGTCTGAATGAAACCATCCTAAGATTACTGTCCCGAATTGCCTTGATGACATGTGGCCTTCCGTCAACCTTGAATTTCATCTCCATATCCCGTAGGTTGAGCGTGAACTCACCCAAATCATGTAACCATGCCATCCCTAGTACCACATCTGTATCACCCATATTAACAACATAGAATTCAGTCTTGAATTCATAGTTGTTCAATCTCATCGGCAGATCAGTAATCTTCCTGTCGCACCTGAGCGTGTATCCGTCAGCTACCTTGACTCGGATGCCCTCGAAAGCCTCTGTCTGGATACCACGTCTCTCCACTAGACGTGCATCAATAAAATTATGTGTCGCACCCGTATCCAACAAAGTAATCACCTTCTGACCTGCTAAGAGCCCACGGAGTCGAAATGAACCATCTCTCTGAAGACTAGTCAGATGGGCTTCCTGTAGCTTCCTTCCACCTTCATGTTCATGCTCATTTTCGGACTTCTCATCATCTGAAGGCTCGGAATCAGCTTGCTGGTCTGACAGATCAGATTGCTCTTCGCCCTCATAATACCACTCCATTTGATTATTTTTGACTTTCGGACGAAGTGGGCATATGTGCTTTTCATCATAGGGTGCCTTGCACCAAAAACACAACTTCTTCTTACGTAATTCGTTCAAAGTCTCTCTGTCAAACGGGGGTGCATTCTGTCTCTTAGGATCCTGTTGATCCTTCCTCCTGTCAAAGGGTCTATTTCTGTCATTGTTTCTATCGAAAGGCCTGTTGGGTCTCGTGTATGGAGTGGACCCTGAATTGAACTTGCTGCGAGGTGCGGCAAGTTCCATGCTGCGTGCCTTCCGCATGGCCTCCTGAAGTGTGGGAGGGTCAAAAGCCTTGACCCAACCTCTCATGGGTTCTGTCAAACCCTCAACAAATAATATAATGAGTCTCCTCTCTGAAATGCCAGTCACCATGACTGCCACTCTCTGAAACTCGCCAATGTATGCTTCCAGACTACCAGTCTGTCTGAGCTGAGCCAACTCTCTGAAATACAACTCTGGATCCTTCCTATCAAATCTTTCTATCAATCTGCTCGTGAACTCCTGATAGGTATTAACCGCATGATGGCCTAATGTGTACATGCCGTGGTGCCACCAATCATGCGCCACTCCGTCCAGATGTAAAGTGGCAAATTTAATTGCCTCATCCTCCTGCATAGGTCTAAGTGACAGATAGTTGTCCAATTTCTGGACCCATGACCTAGCTGATGTCTTCTCTGACCCATCAAAATATGGCAGTGTAATCTTGCTCACAGCATATTGTAAATCCCTATTCACCTGTGGCTGCTGCTGCTGATGCTGTGGGGGTCTACGATCAAATCTACCTCCTCCTCTGGGTTTATAGACATCTATAAACTCATGAAACGTAAGTGCCTGCCGGATCTCAGGCGCTAAAGACATGTACTCGCCATGAAATCTCGTCAAGTCTGCCACCGACATGCCGTTCTGTGGCTGGAAGTCCTGATGATGCACCTGATGCTCTGCCCCTGGAGTCTGAGGTGGAGTATCTCTGGGTAAGAAAGTAGGCTGGCCTGGCCTACGCTCCTGATAGATCGGTAACGGCTGCCTAGGAGCTGATGCCAATGGCTGATCCACTGGAGTGGTCCCGCTCGTCTGTCCAATCTGTATGAAATGAGGCTGTGTGGGCGTACACTGCCTAATAGTACCCATCAACTGCGACATCATATCCATCATGTTGTCGTGTCTCCGTCTAAACTCCTCATCAGTAATGTCACCCTCTGCATGTGCCTTCCCTGGATCCCTGCGAGTCTCTGAGGAAGTCTCACGATCTGCCATTAGGGTTGCAACACTGTTTTCACTACCGTCTGAACTGGATCTGTGAAAACCAAGCACTCCTGATGCTGTCTGACCTTCTGGAATCGGAGGACCTGTCCAGTCTTCGTCTTTGCCTGTCCCTACACCTCTGGTATACTGAATAATGTCTTGGTTCATAAAAGGCAACCCAGAAATGCACTGTATTCTGAATAATCACTGAAAAAGCACAGGATGGCAGGAGATCTGTGCTCTGATACCACTGTCAGAACCCTGGTGGTTCTCGATTTCAAACCCTAACTGAAGTTTTGAGATTTTTGCAAGTTTTTGTGATTTTTGTGATTTTGAAGGGTTTTTGACAATAATGTAAAAATGCGATTTCTCAAAGAAATTGATATAAAATTCTAAACAAATTCAAATTGCATGAGAAGACTCAGATCTTTCTCAGGAAACATAGGCGTACTGTTCTATTATTTATTTTGAGCTTTTACAAAGTGAAAATCTGAATAATGAAAGCATGATCTGAAATTTTAATAGAAAAACCTGGTAATTAAGATGGCGGCTGCAGCAGAAAGGACAGATGTACGGCCAGAAATAACAAGGAGAATCTCAGGCTCAGTTTCCAATGCGCAAGTCTCTAGATAACCCTGCGTCCCAATTCCAATCGCCAGAAACCAAAGATACAAGGCGTTTCTCCAGTGACAAAGAAGTACGGCCTTGCTGGTACGGCCAGTCTGCAGCAATAAATGCAAGTACGGCTTCTTGAAATTCGTGCCTGATCTCAGATGAATGGAAATGAATGAAGTCGCCTCTGAAAGGTGGTGAATATCTCTGCTGGACTCGATGAATCTCTGTCTGATTAACTGATGATGCTCAATCTGTGATTTCTGGATGAAATCACCAAGTGCAATCTTCAGCTGGTATCTCACAGCCTCAGTATGCCTGATTTCTGAAGAGGTTACGTTCTCCAGAAACGATGTTTGCCAGAAACCCTAGGGTTTGCAAACTCCAAAGCTCAGATGCTCAGTAGACAAAATTGAATAATAATCAAGATAGTTCGATTTTGCCTGTGAAGAGTAATATATTCTCTTCTTTGAAAAATTCGACCTAATCCCTTCATTAAAATAATCATTTAAATAAATGATATAATATTCACTTTTGAACTTAGGAAAAGGATTAAATAATTGGCGTCCACTTTTAATGAGCATTAAATACTCATTAAGTCACATTATAATAATATATTATAAAGTATAATTAAAATACTTTATAATTGAGCCAATTAATTAAATACTTTAATATTTCAATAAAGTGACTTTATAATAAAGTCAAATTATTAAATATTTAATAATCCATGAATTACTCCTTATTTCTCCGTCAAATCAACCATCTGCTGAACTGGGTCGAATCTGAGCTGATAAAGTGCACCAGGTGCCCTGCCCAAATAGCAGCTTCCGCCTGACCTAACTTTCTAAAAATAGAAAGTTCTCTGAAAAGACTCTTGGAAGATTAAAGGCCCAAACTCGCTGCGCGCAAACCGGAGCTAACCAACAGAAAGCGCACAAAAGGATCCTCTCGAACACTCGGCCACCTACGAGGATCAAATGATAGGCTAACCTCGTCACCGTGGTTTAATTAGGATGGGATGACATGACATCAATGACAATATGAACCTTCGACCTTCTCAACTTGACATCAATGACAATATTTCCAACAATTTTTTCTTTGGAATGGGTAGGGGCTACAATAGTCTTGTTGGAGAATTATGCTTTGATTTATTTTTTTGACATATCAAACATTCCCTAACATGTTTGAAGACATCATGTTTGAGCCCCTTCCAATTAGATCTCTCCCTGACCTACTTGTAAGTCTTAAAGCAACCAGGGTGTCCTACTGGAGCTATGTCATGAACTTCTCTCAATATTTTCTTTCATTTTAGATTCAAGAACTAAATAAATTATATCCTTGTACATAAATAGATTTGGGAACTAAGAATCCTCTTCTTTCTTGAATTTATTTTTTTGAGCATGTGACATTACCAGGAACTATATTCTAGAAACTTGTCAGAGGTTCTAGATGTTTGGGAACCTATGAAACTTCTAACATCTTATTAATTCTTTTCTTTTGGTGATTCCGCTAGTACCGGGAACTAAGTCATGGTTAGGAATTTTTTGGAAGTTTCTTTGGTTCTTGGAACTAACCGAGTTCTCAGTATCATAGAGATCACTGATAACTTTGTGGAAAATGAGTTTTTGATGGACTAGGAACCTCCAACAAAAGGAATTACTAGTGACCTAAAATACTTCGACAAATTTATGATTAGGATAAAAGCTTTGACATGCACGAAATACTTAGAAATTTATTGGGATTTTAAACAAAGAAGTTAGAGCGATGAATATTTGATAGAAGGAAAAATACTACATGATTTTAAGACAATTTTTTTGAAAAGTGAGGACTTAGTACCCTAACCAAGGGTTAGTGTAACACCAATCTAGGATAGCTCAAATTTTCTCTTAGTCCACTTTGACTCCCTCAACATTGATCACATGTCCTAAATACTAAATCTTTGCCATCCCAAACTTGCATTTGGATGCCTTGGAAAACAGTGACTGTGCCTCCATACTCGCTAAGACCTCGTCAATGTGCCTGAGGTGATCCTCCCAAGTTTTGTTGTCTATAAGAATGTCATTGAAGAAGACAAGTACAAACTTTCACTACTGCTTATTAAATATTTGATTCATGCATGAATGGAATGTAGCAAGTGCATTGGTCAATTTCGAAAGGCGTGACCAAAAACTCATAGTTCCCATAATGGCATCTGAATGTAGTCTTATGTATATCCTCTTCTCTAACTTTAATTTGATGGTACCTTGATCGAAAATTAATCTTTGAGAAACAGACTCTCGCATGAAGCTCATCAATTAGTTCATCAATTTTGGGGATAGGATACCTATTCTTGATAGTCTTTGTATTGAGAACCCTCTATTCAATGCACATCCTCATGGTCCTATCCTTCTTCTTAACCACAATCATTGAAGAAGCAAAAGAATTGGAACTGGGTCTAATGTGGCCCATATCAAGTAGCTCTTTGATGGATTTCTTTATTTCTTCCTTATTCCTTTTTGGATGGAGATAAAGAGTCATGATGATAGGATTGGCCCCTCCCTCTAACTCAATAACATGTTCAAAGCCCCTATTCGGTGGCCTACTTGGAGGAATGTCACCAAACACTGGAGTATGCTCATCTAACAAAAACTAAATGTCAACATGATATGCTCTTTTATTCTCTGAAGAAGCTTTGATAGAAATAAAACAGTGGGCTGCCCATGCAACTTCATCATGCTAAAAAGGAGCCTCCATTTTTTGTGCAGTGACTATCGTGGGTGCTCTATTTGACATTTCTCTAAGCACTACCTTTTTCCCATCTTTATTGAAATTTAGCTCCATGGTCTAAAAATTTAGAGAGTACTTTCCAAGAGAGTGTAACCTTTGTACTCCCAAGACTACATCTTTCTCCAATGCCTACTACATAGAAATTAGTAGTCACCTTATGGTTCCCTAACATTATGCTCTTTTTAGTGGATGACATACTGAACCTATCTACAACCATCTCATTGAATCCCTCAGAGTCTTCTATCTCAAGTCCTCTCTTTGCTACTAGGCTCTCGTCAGTCAAGTTGTGGGTTTCCCCACTACCAATTAGAACCTTCACTCTTTGATGCTGCAATACTCTAATCTAAAATGGATTGTGCCTGGGCGTACATGTTATAGTGGAAAATTCCTTCCTAAAATTCCTCCAACATGATTGTCTTTTGGTTTAGATTCTTCTTTGTAGAAACCCCTAGTTTCCCCTGTTTCTCGATTCTGACTGATTTTTTGTTTATTTTTGAAGTTTTGGTTTTTTTGACTGTTTTGGGTTTTTGCATGAATAATGAAAGAATGCAATTTTGATAGAAATTGATAGTAAATTCAATAAAAATGCTACACTGCCAATATGGATAGAAAATACAAGATCTAAGAATGGCAAAACATTTATTGATCTTCTGAACTTAATACAATAGGGATCTGGTAACATGCAAAGGGAATAATATCAACTTGCTTAATTAAAAACCTGGAGTTTTTGCAGCCGCCATGAACAACATGAGATGGTACGGCTTCAATGATAATCCATTTCCTCCTCTGGCAGATGCTACGCATAGATTCTCTTGATATTTGCGCCCCAATATATGAAGCCAGATGATGAAGACAGAAGGCGATTTGCTCTGGAAACAAAAGTACGGCCTTTCTGAAATGGTACGGCCAGGTACAGAATTGTACGTCCTGGTAAACAGCAGCAACCAATAAATAAGTACGACTTCCTCTGAAATCTCCAGATCTGAAGAATATATGCGCCTCAACTATTAAGACCCTGCTGGATGAATTGCTTATCAAAACCCTGAATAATTTATTGTCTGTGATGCTCTGTAACTTCTTCTGAATGAAGAAATCTCTTGCCTGGCAATAGATCAGATGATATCTCACACCCTCTGAATTGCTTTCACTGGAGATGGCTCGTTCCCCAATGCTCTAAGACTGAAACCCTAGGCTTCCGTGCTCTGACGAAACTTGATCAATTTTCAATTCACAATAATCATAATGGCTCGATTTTCCATGAAAAATGCCTTATACTCTGAAAAGTGCGAATTCCTTAATAATAGGGAATCATTAAAATTCGACTTCTCTTCTTTTTAATCTTTTCAATAGTTTCAACTCAAATTTTTAATTATAAAATATAATTAAAAATTGGCCCCTTTCATGATGGGCGACCCCTTCAGCCAAATCACTTAAGTTATAATAAAATATTATAACTTTATATTATAATGCTCCAACAATTAATATTTAATTAAATCAATTAAATATTAATATCTCTCTCGATATATACCCGATGCACGAACCGTCTGAAGTTGATGAACAATGAAGTGATTCTGCACGTAATCAATCCATACTGCTAAAAATAGCAGGGTCCCATCACAGTGTCAACACCGCTAAAAATAGCAACTCGTGCTAGGTCCGGCCTCAATGAACCTCAACAAAAGCCAACTAATCAAATATCGACAACATGAAGTCAACCAGTTCCATCAAGACCCTATCCAATCTATATCGCCCCACGAGGGTCGATAATAGGCTAATCCCTGGGTGTTCTTAAAGAAACTAGAAGCGGACATGACAGCTCAGCTTCTCCTCAAACAGCTTGTCTCAAGCAATCTCAACTCCGATGCCGCAGTAATATCTCGCCTCCCATGTAGCATCCTGGGGCCGGTGCAAATTCTCCATTTCACTAGATATTCCCATAGTCCTCCTAATGCTAACTCGCTCTCTCACTCCGTGATAGACTCGTGTACTAGAATCAACTTCTCATCATCTAAGGGAGGTAGAACTGCAGACGGTACCACACGGTGTCCCAATGCCTTCTTGAGGCGTGATACATGAAAGACATTGTGTACCCTGCTCTCTGCCGGAAGCTCAAGCTCATAAGCCACCTCTCCAACTCGCCTCAGGATCCTGAAAGGACTGTAATACCGTGGCTTAAGCTTCTCTGACCCACTCTTCCTAAGAGTGGACTGATGGTAGGGCTGCAGCATGAGGTAAACCATGTCACCCACCTCAAAAAGCCTCTCCGTCCTCTTCTGATCTGCATACTGCTTTTGCTGATTCTGTGCCTTGGCGATATTCTCCTTGAGTGCCTTCATGGTATCCTGACTCTCCTGTAATAAGTCTCCAGCACTCGGCACTCTACTGTCGCTCAGTAGCAAATCTAGAAAACTCGGCGCCTCATACCCATACAACGCCATAAAAGGTGACATCTGAATAGTCATGTGGAATGTCATGTTGTAGCAATACTCACACAAATGAATCCACTTGACCCATGCCTTCTGCTGCCCTGCAATATAATTTCGGAGGTAACCTTCCACCCACTTATTCACTATCTCCGTCTGCCCATCTGTCTGTGGGTGATAACTGGTGCTCGGTGTAAGCTCGGTCCCACAAAGTCTGAATACCTCGTGCCAGAAGTGACTCAAGAACCGACTATCTCTGTCGCTCACGATGCTTCGAGGCAATCCATGTAGTCTGAATACCTCACGAAAGAAGACCTCTGCTACCTGTGTAGCTGTGTAGGTAGTGGTAATCGGAAAGAAGTGGGCATACTTCGTCAGCCGATCCACAACTACATATATACAATCTCGCCCTTGGGCTTTAGGCAAGCCCGTAATGAAGTCCATCGACAGGCATTCCCACTTCCTGTCAGGAATCGGAAGTGGCTGCAATAAACCTACCGGGTACGTGTTCTCCTGCTTGTTCTACTAACAAATAGGCCACTCACGCACATACTGAAGAACATCCGCCTTGAGTCCTTTCCATGTGAATCTCTCCCGTATCTGTCTGTAGGTTTTGAAGTACACGGGATGTCCTGCTGTAGGAACGTCATGAAAGGCCCGCATGATGATGTTCTTCACCTCTGAACCTGGGATCAAATATATCCTGTTCTTGTAAATGATCAAGTCATTTACAAGCGTGTACCTGGTATCAATCATCGATCCCTCAACAATGTTGGAGGCCCAAGTATCCTTGGCATACTCTGCCACAATCATATGCCTCCAATCCTCCGTAATATGAACCATAGAGCTCAAATGTGGCCTGCGTGAAAGAGCATCAACTACTACGTTCTGTGTACCTTTGATATACGAGATATCAAAGTCATATATGCTCAGAATTTATCAATTCCACTTCTCACATCACTTATCATCATTGGAGAGATCTCCGCCCTCAAGTGTCTCAAACTGCTATGGTCAGCTTTGAGGCAAGATTTGCCACAACAAGATAATGCTTAAATTTTTGCTAAGGCATGTATGATAGCTGCAGCATTCTGTCATAAGTAAAGTCTCTCTGGCCCTCTGAGCTTACGGCTCTCATACACAATCGGGTGCTTGTCCTGCATAAGCACCGCACCAATGCCCTCACCTGATGCATCACACTGAAGCTCAAAAGGCTTCGTAAAGTCTGGTAGTGCTAAAACAAGGCATGTAGTCATCAACTCCTTAAATCTCATAAAGCATTCCTGTGCCTCAGGAGTCCAAATAAATGCACCCTTCTTCAGTAAATTTTTCATAGGGGCTGCATGTCGTGAATAACCATTCACGAATCTACGGTAGAATCCACACAAACCTAGAAACCCTCTCAACTGTGTCAGGTTTGCCGGTGTAGGCCAGTCAATAATAGCGCGGATCTTTTCAGGATCCATCCGCAGACTCAGAAACCCCTCAAGCTCGGGCTTAACTTTGAAAACCGACCGCTTTGATTGTTTTTTTTCGTTTTTTGAAAGAAAATGCTGAATAAATTTATATAAAATAATGCAACACCAGAAATGATAGAATCTATTGAAAATGTTGATGCCAGACTATTTATTAATCTTCTGAAACAAGTACAATAATGATCCAATAACATGCAACTAAAAAGGCAACGATATTTCGATGAAAACCTGATTATTGCAGCAAGCTGAAAGAAACTCTGTGAACGTTCTGTGATAACTTCTGAATGAAGATATCCCTCTGAATGCAATAGATCAGCTGATATTTCACAGCCTCTGAACTACAACACTGAAGATGGCTCGTTCTCCAATGCCTGTAGACAATTGAAACCCTCGGCTTCGTTCTCTGAAGAAGACTTGATCAAAAATTGATTTCATAAAAACATAATGAGCTCAAGACCCAATGAAACCCTTATATCTCCTCAAGAGTTCGAATTTTCTCAATTAGGTTTTATTTAAATAAATTCGAACTTTTCTTTTAATTTTTCAATAGTTTTCGAAAACACTTTTAATTATAAAATATAATTAATAGTGGCCCCTTCAATGATGGGCGACCCCTTTAGCAAAAATCACTTAAGTTATAATAAAATATTATAACTTTATATTATAATGCTCCAGTAATTAATATTTAATTAAATCAATTAAATATTAATATCTCTTTCAATATTAACCCGATGCTCGAGCCGTCTGAAGCTGGCGAACAATGAAGTGATTCTGAACATAATCCATCCATATTGCTAAAAATAGCAGGGGTCCCACGCTGACTGCCAATAACTGCTAAAAATAGCAATCCGAGCAAATAGTGTCCGAACGAGCCCAAACGAAAGCCAACTGATAACAATCTGACAACTGAAGCCAAGCCAAGCTCCACCAAGACCCTCTATCCATCCTATCAGCCTACGAGGGTCGCATAATAGGCTAAATCCACCGAACTCTGATGCTCGCAAAATTGGGGACATTACAGTCCGCCCTCCCTGAAATTGCTTGTCCTCAAGCAATCTCTACTGCAAAGAAACCCAACTCCTCGGAAGGCCCAAAATAAGAACTGTGAAATGTCCCACACATCTCTAACTGTCTCCTGTAGCATCAACAAAAACACAACTGCGCAAGCTATCCCTGGATCCCAAACCCATAGTGAAAGTCTGTCGTGTCTGTCATCCTCAGGCTGCCACTGCGCTCTACTGCCTCCAACTTCACCATGTTGTGAGTGGTGAAGTAACCCAATGGGACCCATCCAATACTCAGTGCCAAAATTGTCACCACCTGGATCCCAATACAATCTGAATTCACATCCATCTGTCATGCGGAGAAAAGAACTTCTAGAAGCATCTGCTACACTGAATCTCTCCCTGTCCTCTGCTAAACCCTCATGAATGTGATAACTGACCAAGCCATCATGCCAACTGACACCGTAGTCATCCTGTAACCATGTACCCATAAGAAAACCTTGTGACATAGAAGTAGCAAACCCAGTTGGATACATATCGGCATGATGTAAAACTGATAGTTGTTCCTGCAAGTGATCCCCCGCAAACAGCTGAGTCGGACGCTTGCAGCCGCTAATCCCATCTTCTGAAGATGGTGAATACCCATCCCACAACGGATGGTATAACTTCGGGGCCGATCCACACCGATGCATCATCGAATCCTCCGTGTGTGGACCAAAGGAGAAGTGATAAACACTCCTCACGATGCAATCAAGATAAAATGCTCCCACCTCTGTCAATGGCTGACCATCATAGTCCTGGGGAAACAAATTAGCATAAGTACAAATCTCCATACTGGATGATGCCCCACATATCTCTGTGACGACAATGAAGTAGTGACGTGATCTGTCACACAACTCTCGGAAAAATCAACTATCTCATCACAAGAGCTCTCAACCAAAACACTCATCCCAGCTGAATTGACTGCACCAATATCTGTGATAGATGTAACCACATCCTCACTACAACTCGTGGGTATAAGATCCTCATCAACTGCCTCTGTATATAACTGTACTGTATCTGCAGCTAGTGTAGACTGTGCCAAACTCAACTCCACGGTCAACTCCTCCAACTGTGACTGTGACTCTTGAAGGGCCAACTGAGCACTCTCCAACGAGTCCATAGTCACCTCAAGCTCATGAGTGAGCTCATCAACCTGCTCCTCCTTCCTCTGCAATGCATCATAACAAATGCAATCCCACTCGAGAAGAAAATCCCTGTCTGCAAGTAGTTTTAGGTAATTTTGCTTCATCACCCCAATTGCTTCTCGAAGTGCATGTATCTCTGCAAGGGAAAAACCACTATCACCGTGCTCATCTGTCAAAGGAGTACTCCAACCATAGGTAGCCAACATCTGACGAGCAACATCAAAATGCTCAATGGTTGTGGCAATCATATTGTCGTTCACTTTTAGTTGCCCAACCAAATGATGAGGACTCTGTAGCTTAAGACCCCCATACAAGTTTTCCGGTTCACAATATGCACTATGATATGAGGCCGATTCATCATCACTCACTACATGATAAGCAGCATCATGTGTGCTTTCATCCATGCACACCTCAACATCTAAGGTACTGCTGCTTTGTACCTCAAAGGATGGCTCAACTGATAATGTAGAAGTTGCTGGTATGACAGTATCTTCGCACACTTCCACTCCCAAAGTAACTGCATGCCCATCCAAAGCATGATCCTGGGATTCCATATCAACATATGAACCTTCTAGCTTATTTTCAAAGGTTTTATCTGAAAAATCAGACTCACCATAACATGAATCATCAATATACAATGCGTCATTAGTACCCAATTCTTGCACATGTGTAGTCACTGCAGTCTCAAGCTGATGCAAACTTCCATCATCGCTATCATGAAAATCAGAGGTAGCCTCTATAGTAGAAACTTCTTGAGTCACCTCTTGCAAGGACGATGTAGATAAATCATTAACCAAAGCTGTTCTAGTGTCTTCTTGAATCGAATCAGCATGTCTATCAAATCCATCATATAAATTTTTGCATACCTTATCGGAACTTGAAGACACCACATCATTCTCATGAAAAATTGTATCAATCACATGTGAAGATCCTCTATCCAATTCGTGTGTAAACAATTCATGGGCTATAGTGTGATACTCCTTCCTTGCTTGCTCAGTTTTGTGGAAAAGACTTGGGTGCAATTCCATGTAACTCTTGAATGAACAGTTCTTCTTAACACGTTGAGGAAGAGTGTTATATTCCTCGAACATGCTAATCACTACCTCTTCTCTGTTTTGTGGTGTTGGAACTTTGCTGGTAGGAAGTGAAATAGATCCTTTAGGCTGTCCCAACTTTGAAAGCGACCGCTCTAAACGCAGCAACTCTCGATTGAGCTTGTATTGAGATTGTTCAAGCTCTTTCAATGCTTGTTTATTGTTGACATTGTTGTCATGATGCCCATTTTCGCTGTTCAATTGAAAACCAAATCCAACTAATTTGTGCACAACTGATTTTACACCTCCACCATGCAATACATTTCATCACTGTAATGTCCCTTGCTGTTTTGGATGTAATTTCCACCTTTAGTTCTTGGGCATTTCAGATAACAGTTTGCCGGTAAACTACTGTCATACATTCCAATACTTTATTGAATAATTTTGCACTAGGCTACAATAATGTAGACTCACTAATCTGGGCAGCCATTGTATAAAATGCAAAGGGGATTTAGAATATTCGATTACTGTTGTAGATGAGTACTGACTAATTTTGACCTTTAGTTACAACATACAATTCCCTTGAGATCTCGAATCCTCCACCCAGCAGCACAGTTCCTTCATGGTGATGACTCCCTCCTTTGATATTGCAATAAGGAAACTGACTTCTAATTATAATTTGACAGTGCAAGCAGTGCTATGATAAAGTCTGGGATGAATATCATTTGCATAAGACAGTCATTGTGTGACAGCAATGACCACAAGGACATGTCACGTTTTTGCAGCGCCCAGATTTATCAGTATTAAATTTCCTTATCTCCTATGACGCCTGGCAATTGCTTTTCCAGCTAAGGCAAATTCGTCAGAAGTCTTGGATAATCTATTGTCTTATATGATTCCCCTTTCAGACTCTACCAAAGTCCACGATTTGCCTTTGAACGACTTGGTTTATGACTTGATTTTCTGACCTTGCTTTGTCTTTATTTAACTGCTCATGTGGCTTTACTCCCAGATCGAACCAACTCCCAGCATGCGCTTTTTTTATTTCCTTAGAATCGCGTCTTTCTCCCTTTCTCGTGTCTTAGCTGTGGCTGTGAATACGTGGGGAAGAGCCCACGATTCCGCTTTAAAAATATTATCAATGCTTTTATATTTTTTTATATGAGGCCCGAGATCTTAACTGACGCGGCTTCAAGGTTTGTCGGCTTCTTCACAAAATGATTGACGACCTTGGCTGAAATCGTATCACTCTGTCTTATATGATGCGCTGGCCAGGACACGATTTGAAAAAGGAATGTTTGTCCTTTATGAAACACCACCGAATGTGACTATCTCAAAAGACATCTCCTCTGCAAGCAGCTCCCGACTCTTGTAATATTTCCTATTTGTCTTTTCTGCAGATGTGAAACGCCACGTCCTCCACAAAAATGACGGCCAAGTCTGAAATCAATCTCCAAGCTGTGCTACGCGATTTGTCTTTATCTCCAGGAAATAACATCCGATAAAGTGACTTCAATATTTTTGTCTTCTCTGTTTTTTTTTCGTCTTTTCTGGATTTGTCTTTTTCTGAATAATGTGTCTGGCTCGTATTTAGCTTATCCGTCCCAACATTTCTTAAATTTGTCTTATTCCGATTAACTACACTCAGCGCCTTGGTCTTGATATAACGCCCTCCAATATTAAAATACCTTCGATTCATGCAAAGTCGCCTTAACTCAGCAAGCACGACTTTATCCTATAAAGAACAATTCCTTGGTTGAGTCCAGTACGTGGCAGATACTTCTAATTTTAAATTTGATTATCTCTGAAAATTCCAATATTTTCACAAACCCAGCTTCTGAAAATTTTCTCTTTGTATCTTTTTCCTCTGCAAATTTTTCTTTCTGAGAATACTCCGGAATCCAACAAACCCTAGGAGTATGTAAAATTCTGATACCACTGTATCTGAAAATTCTTTTTGAAACCCAACACAGGCTGGCAGAATTCAGGCTCTGATACCACTGTAGAAACCCCTGTTTCCGCTAACTTTGAAAACTGACTACTTTGATTGTTTTTTCCTCGTTTTTGTGTTTTTTGAAAGAAAATGCTGAATAAATTTATATAAAATAGTGCAACATCGGAAATGATAGAATTTATTGAAAATGCTGATGCCAGTCTATTTATTAATCTTCTGGAATGATTACAAATAAGATTCGATAACATGCAACTAAAAAGGCAACGGTATTTTGATGAAAACCTGATTATTGCAGCAAGCTAAAAGAAAACTCTGTGAACGTTCTGTGATAACTTTTGAATGAAGATATCCCTCTGAATGCAATAGATCAGCTGTTATTTCACAACCTCTAAACTGCAACACTGAAGATGGCTCGTTCTCCAATGCCTGTAGACAACTGAAACCCTCGGCTTCGTTCTCCGGAAGAAGACTTGATCAAAAATCAATTTCATAACATAATGAGCTCAAATCCCAATGAAACCCTTATATCTCCTCAAGAGTTCTAATTTTCTCAATTAGGTTTTATTTAAATAAATTCAAATTTTTCTTTTTAATTTTTCAATAGTTTTCGAAAGCACTTTTAATTATAAAATATAATTAAAAGTGGCCCCTTCAATGATGGGCGACCCCTTTAGCAAAAATCACTTAAGTTATAATAAAATATTATAACTTTATATTATAATGCTCCAGTAATTAATATTTAATTAAATCAATTAAATATTAATATCTCCTTCAATATTAACCCGATGCTCGAGCCGTCTGAAGCTGACGAACAATGAAGTGATTCTGAACATAATCCATCCATACTGCTAAAACTAGTAGGGGTCCCACGCTGACTGCCAATAACTGCTAAAAATAGCAATCCGAGCAAATAGTGTCCGAATGAGCCCAAACGAAAGCCAATTAATAACAATCTGACAACTGAAGCCAAGCCAAGCTCCACCAAGACCATCTATCCATCAAATCAGCCTACGAGGGTCGCATAATAGGCTAAATCCACCGAACTCTGATGCTCGCAAAATTGGGGACATTACACACTCCTCCTGCACTGATGATATGACCTAAATATAACAATTCGGTCATTCCCAAATCACATTTGGATTCCTTGGCGTACAAGGACTCCCTCTCCAAAATACTCAACACAGTCTCCAAGTGAGCCAAATGCTCCTGCCAAGTCCTGCTGTAAATAAGGATATCATCGAAGAAGACCAATACGAATCTCCTCAACTGTGAATGAAAAACCCTGTTCATCGTAGACTGAAATGTAGCCGGCGCATTAGTGAGCCCAAATGGCATCACTATAAACTCGAAGTGCCCACAATGACATCGGAAGGCAGTCTTCTCTATGTCCTGCTCACGGACCCTGATCTGATGATACCCTGACCGTAAATCAATTTTGGTAAAGTAACATGCACCATGGAGCTCATCAATAAGCTCGTCTATACGCGGTATCGGATACCTGTTTTTGATCGTCCTCTTATTCAGGACTCTATAATCAATACACATGCGTAATGTGCCATCCTTCTTCTTTACCAACACAACTGAAGAAGCGAATGGTGACTTGCTAGGTCGAATGTGACCCATAGCAAGTAACTCCTTGATCGTTTTCTCGATCTCATCCTTCAGCCGTTTAGGATGTCTATAGGGCGTAATCATAACAGGCTTAGCGCCCTCGTCAAGCTCAATAATATGCTCAATGCCCCTGTCTGGAGGTCTCCCTGGTGGAATATCACTGAATACCTTATCATGCTTGATTCTCAACTGCTGTATGTCGAGATGATATTCAGTCTTTTGCTGTCCCTCCTGTATAGGTGCCAATGTGCACTCGGCAGCCCACTCTACCATGTCGTGACGCATGAGCCTCTCCATCCGACGAAAAGAAATTGTTTTGATGTTGCTGTCCCGAATTGCTTTTAGGATGTGTGTCTTCCCGTCAACATCAAAACGGATCTCCATGTCCTTGAGATGAAGAGTGACTTCCTCAAGTGAATGAAGCCACTTCATGCCCAAGACCAAATCAATGTCTCCCATGTTAACTACGTAGTAATCAGCCTTGAACTCATAATTGTTCAAGCGTAAAGGGAGATCCTTAATCATGCGTTCACACCTCAAAGTGTATCCGTCGGCCACCTTAACCCTAATGCCCTCGAACTCCTCAGTGATGAGTCCTCGTTTCTCAACAAATCTAGCATCTATGAAATTGTGTGTGGCTCCTGTATCAAGAAGGGTAATGACCCTCTGCCCTGCCAACACTCCACGAATCCTGAATGATCCCTCCTGCTAAATGCTAGATAAGCGTGCCTCCTGTATCTGAAGCTCTGACTCTATCTCTACTTTAGGCTCTGAAGCCTCTGGTTCTGACTCCTCAGAACTCTCCTGCTGTTCGGAATTCTCTAATTCTGAATCCTCATAATACGCCCACATCACTCGATTTGCCTTGCCCTTAGGCCTCAAAGGACAATCGTGATTGGCATCATAGGGACCTTTGCAGTAGAAGCAAAGCTTCTTCCTGCGTAGATCATTAAGGGCCTCACGATCCAAAGGTGGTACTGCTAATTTACCCTTCGAATCGTTTTTAGAATCTGATTTTTTTTTGTTAAAATCGGACTTCTCTCTGTTTCTGTTAAAACTCTTATTATCCCTGAAAGAAGAACCTCTAGAGTTGAATCTACTAGAAGGTGTTGCCAACTCCATACTCCGTGCCTTCTTCATCGCTTCCTGTAACGAAGGAGGATCAAAGGCTTTGATCCAACCTCTCAATGGCTCTGTCAAACCCTCCATGAAGAGCACTACTAATCGCCTCTCAGAAATGTTCGGAACCATGACTGATAACCTCTGAAAGTCACCAATATAGGACTCCAAGCTGCCACTCTGTCTCAGCTGAGCCAAGTCTCTGAAGTAGGATTCTGGATCCTTCCTATCAAACCGCTTCACCAACCTGTCAACAAAGTCCTGATATGATGTGATCCTATCATGCTGTAACGTCACCATACTGTGGTGCCACCAGTCGTAAGCCACTCCCTCAAGATGCAGTGTCGCATATCAGATAGCGTCTCTCTCAGCCATCGGACGCAAAGTGAGGAATGTATATAGCTTACTAATCCATGCCTAGGCTGTGACCTTACCACTACCGTCGAACATTGCTAGATTAAGCCTGTTGGTTGCATGTTTCAGGTCATTGTTCTGATAACTAGGTCTCCAATCCTGTCGACCTCTGTGGTGCTCTCGCCTCTGAGTGACAAAACGGTCAAAAGAAATCCTCTCTCTGACCTCCGGTGGTACCAACTCCCAATCTTTGTTCACTGCCATAAGTGTATCAGCGAACAACTCCTCCTGCTCCTCACCTGCGATAGCCTCATTGGGCTCCTGTCTCACAAAAGTAGGCCTAGTGGGCCTATCTGCTGTCCGCGAGGCTGTCCTAGGTGCCCTGCGAGATCCTGCTTCACTCCTCTCGTCGTCACGATGTGGTGACTGTCTCCTTGGAGTACCCAATCTCTAAAGTGCTACTGTCAACTGCTGTAATACATCATTAGACTGCCGTTGACCTGCTCGCAAGTCTCTGAGTGCATGTAAAACCTCTGCATCGTCCTGATCTCTAGGGTTTTGAGGAATTTCATTTCTAGGAACATCTGTTCTGTCAGCCATGTTTTTTGGCTGCCGGATCGAACCCTGTTGCCTGTCAATCAGAGCTCGTCTGCGTGTGTAATACCTATGAGACCCAACCTGTTCTGGCTGCATAAGACTGCTAAACCCTCAGGATGGCAGGATTTAGCTCTGATACCACTGTAGAAACCCCCTGTTTCCCCTGTTTCTCGATTCTGACTGATTTTTTGTTTATTTTTGAAGTTTCGGTTTTTTTGACTGTTTTGGGTTTTTGCATGAATAATGAAAGAATGTGATTTTGATAGAAATTGATAGTAAATTCAATAAAAATGCTACACTGCCAATATGGATAGAAAATACAAGATCTAAGAATGGCAAAACATTGATTGATCTTCTGAACTTAATACAATAGGGATCTGGTAACATGCAAAGGGAATAATATCAACTTGCTTAATTAAAAACCTGGAGTTTTTGCAGCCGCCATGAACAACATGAGATGGTACGGCTTCAATGATAATCCACTTCCTCCTCTGGCAGATGCTACGCATAGATTCTCTTGATATTTGCGCCCCAATATATGAAGCCAGATGATGAAGACAGAAGGCGATTTGCTCTGGAAACAAAAGTACGGCCTTTCTGAAATGGTACGGCCAGGTACAGAATTGTACGTCCTGGTAAACAGCAGCAACCAATAAATAAGTACGACTTCCTCTGAAATCTCCAGATCTGAAGAATATATGCGCCTCAACTATAAAGACCCTGCTGGATGAATTGCTTATCAAAACCCTGAATAATTTATTGTCTGTGATGCTCTGTAACTTCTTCTGAATGAAGAAATCTCTTGCCTGGCAATAGATCAGATGATATCTCACACCCTCTGAATTGCTTTCACTGGAGATGGCTCGTTCCCCAATGCTCTGAGACTGAAACCCTAGGCTTCCGTGCTCTGACGAAACTTGATCAATTTTCAATTCACAATAATCATAATGGCTCGATTTTCCAATGAAAAATGCCTTATACTCTGAAAAGTGCGAATTCCTTAATAATAGGGAATCATTAAAATTCGACTTCTCTTCTTTTTAATCTTTTCAATAGTTTCAACTCAAATTTTTAATTATAAAATATAATTAAAAATTGGCCCCTTTCATGATGGGCGACCCCTTCAGCCAAATCACTTAAGTTATAATAAAATATTATAACTTTATATTATAATGCTCCAACAATTAATATTTAATTAAATCAATTAAATATTAATATCTCTCTCGATATATACCCGATGCACGAACCGTCTGAAGCTGATGAACAATGAAGTGATTCCGCACGCTATCAATCCATACTGCTAAAAATAGCAGGGGTCCCACGCTGAGTGTCAGATACTGCTAAAAATAGCAACTCAGGCTAGAACTGTCCGAATGAACCCGAACGAAAGCCAACTGATCAAATACTGACAACATGAAGCTGAACCAAGCTCCATCAAGACCCTCTATCCAATCTATCAACCTACGAGGGTTGCATAATAGGCTAATCCTGTGCTCGGAAAGATGTCAACTAGAAGGGGACATGACATTCTTCTTCTACCCACTCACTCATTGAACCGACTTCTTATTTATCTTCAGTATTAGAGATGAATTCGATCTAATGCACCTTGCCTCTCCCAAGGCATTTGTGACTTGGTTCCCATGGGTCTTTGCATGAAAACATATCTTATTTCTTCACAACTCATTATTTTATTTTTCATCCATGGTTCTTTTAGGCCACTCCTTAATAGGTTTCTTGTCTTTCTTTGAAGGAAATGACTTAGACTGAAATTTATTTTTAGGAGTGGAAAATTCCATGTGTAGTCAGTCATAATTGTAATTGGTCGTAGTTGGCCACAGTTAATTATATTTAAATAAGACTATAGTTAGTTTATAAATATTTCATATAATTTTGTACATGTTGTTCGGGAAGATTAATTCTCCGACTAGTGATTAGTTGTTGTCGTGAAGCGTCATGGAGGTTGGTTCCTCAACCACGCAAACAGTTATTTTTACTTGAGTCAGTATAGTCGGAAGATATTATGTTGGTATCTATGATATTGCAATACATGTTATTATATTCTGATGTTACATTCTAGTACGAGTAACTGTACTTGGTTACAGTGAGTCAATAAATGAAGTACTATTATGTTGTGCACGATGTGTTCATGATTATGTTGTACTTGTCTATGTTTTGTGAATTTCCATTTACTCTTGTAGTACAATGAATGTATCCCTGTGAGTAAACATTTGGCGACGTTGCCTAAGTGAACTTAGGGAAATCACCTAACGGTAGAATGGTGTCGTGATGGGTTGGCCAACAGAGGAACTCATACAAGCAAACGAGGAACGAGAAGACGACTTGACACGGGACCTTCTCAACTTGTGGGATATATCGTTGAGGGAGTGAAATAACCCCCTTACTTTTTTCCTAGTTTTACACAATCATTTTCACCCGTTAACATTAGATATTGAAAGATAATCCAACAGGAATGCAACTCTCCACTTTTTGACCACCCAGTTCCCAGTGAGGGCAAGGTGAGAGCATACAGTGCAAGGGGATCGTTAGATGAAAACAGAACTGAAAGTGCAGTACTGAAATCAACCCTTCACTTTCTTATCAACTAGATCCCAGTGTGGGTGAGGTGAGAGCATATGGTGGAAAGGAGATCGTTAGCTGAAACTAGAATTACAAAGTGTTGACGGCTCAACCGACCAACTAGGAAATGAAAGTACTTAGGCGGCAAACTGACCTCTTCCACTTTTCAGTGGGCTACAATGAAACTAAATACTGAAATGAAAACAAATCGGCCACTTATTCAACGGGAGTGGAAATATAAGTACTGAAATGAAATATTTGGGCGACTAGCCGACCCCTTCCACTTTTCAGCGGGCAATACAAAAAAGTAAATTGCAGAAATATAAAGGGCTGATCAGTACTACTAATTCAGCGATACAATATGAAATATAATCTGCAAATACAATGAGATATAGGCATCCTATGATCACCAAAATGTTAAGAGTATAATTTCCAAACAATTACATGATATCCAGCATATAAAATATAGCAAAAAAACAGAAATATCAAATCTGATACAAAAATGCAGCAAACTAAAAATCAGACCAGTAAGTACAGATTTCACCTAAATACTCCTATCTTGCTCCCAACACCTTTGAATGATGTCAAATGAAATGCAAATGAAGCATAGAAGAGGGGCGACCAAATACAAACCAAGAAACAGCATCAAACAGCCCCAAATTATTTTGCATGCTTCCTGTAATGTCCCCTTTCTAGCCAGTGGTTTGAGGGACAGGGTTAGCCTATTACTACAGTTCCCATAGGCTAATAGGATGATTAGGGGATCGTTCTGAGGGGTTTCAGGACTTTTTGCTTGCTACTTACTATTTTTAGTAAGTAACATCAAGGTCAGTAATGACACACCTGCAATTCTGTGCTAACAAAGAAAAGGAAAAATATTTTCTGCAAAAGTCAAAGTCAAGGGAAGAAAGTCAAAGGAAGTCAAAATCAAAGTCAGAGGATAAGGATTGCAAAATATCTTATCCACAGAGGATAAGGATGACAACTCAAGATAAGATTGACAACTCTTAAAGCAAAACGGTGAATCTTATCCATAGAGGATAAGGATGACAACTCAAAGGATAAGATTGACAACTCAAAAAGGAGTTTCATTGTCAACATACAAAATATTATGTCATTTTTTGTGAGCTGATGCTGCAAGTTTGACTTTTAGGCTAATTGAGGATGGATACCCTCTTTTAGAACAAGTTCTGCAGGTGTGCAAGATCGTCCAAGGATCCTACTCAATTGATCTCATCAAAGGATCAACATTTGTGTGATAATGGCATTTAGCATTGGAGAATATATTTCAAATCAGAATAAGGGTTTATTTAGTTAATAAATGGCAGATTGTATAGGAGGTAATTGGCACGTGGGAACTAGTATTTGCATTCTACCTGTCACGTGGGTCATCTGAATCTAGCTATACCTTCCTTGCTGCTCCCTGTAGCTTAGTCGACCCCATCAATAGTTGATTTCAGATCATTAAATCAGCAGACAAGAGTCTTCTCTTGGCACATGTGAAGCAGCTGGTATAGGTCGTACCATTTTGTGTGGCGTGTTGGTCTCTTTCTGCAGATCGATCCACTTTGTGAGCTGTTACCACTTCCAAAGTAGGCATCCAAGTTGCAGTCACAGTCCCAGAACAATTTCATAGTGCAGATCTGCAAATCTGGAAGTTGGTGTTCAAGTTTTGGTGCAAATCTGGGTGTTGAACAGAAATCAGATTTATGACAGTCATTTTCAGAAAATGGGTATGTTACATTTGTAATTGAAATCAATAAAAAATCAACTAAGTCTTCATCATTTTGGGCATTTGCTTTTTGTTTTATGTATTATTAAATTCTTTCATTTTCTGGCATTTAAATTGCAAAAACACATCAAAAATCAGAAAAAACAAGGAAATACAAAAAACAATTTTGGATAACCATAGGGATTATTTCACTTCCCAAGGAAAATCTGGAAATGGTACGGCCTCCAGGACTAGGGTGACCAGCTCTAGAAAATTCAATACTCAACAATAAAATCTGCAATTTGGAGAAAGGGGGCGCCCAAGGTAGGTGCAAACATAGATACTGTCATGTCCCCTTCTCAGTGACATCTCAGAACCAGATTGGCCTATCATACGACCCTCGTAGGCTAATGGACTGGATAGAGGGTCATCTTGGGAGCTTGGCTCAGCTTCAGTTGGCGAAGTTTGATCAAATAGCTTTCGTTTGGGCTCGATCGGAGACTTCTTGCAGAAGTTGCTATTTTTAGTAGTTCTGGCAGGCGTGGGACCCCTGCTATTTTTAGCAGTATGGCTTTGGCGTTCAGAATCACTTCAGTGTTCGTCAGCTTCAGACGGATCAGTCATCGGATGAGTAACGAGAGAAATATTAATATTTAATTGTATTAATTAAATATTAATTAATTGAGGATTATAATATAAAGTTATAATATTAAATTATAACTTAAGTGATTCTGCTTGAGGGGGTCGCCATCATCAGAGAGGGGGCCAAATTGACAATTAAGATTATTATAAAATATTTGGCTGAGACTATGGAAAAATTAAAAGAATTAAAAGTGAATATTTTAATAAAACCCTATTATTGAGGAAATCGCACTTTTGAGAGATATAGTGCATTTGCATTGGGTTTTGAGCCATTATGATGATTATTGATTTTGAAGTTGATCAACTTTGATCTGAGCAAGAGACTTTAGGGTTTCAAGTTCGAATTCCTTGGGGAACGAGCCATCTCCATCGGAAGCAATTCAGAGGGTGTGAAATAACACTTTATTTATTGCAGCAGAGGTTTCTTCATTCAGGAGGAATCACAAAGCTTCAGAGTTCATTCATTTACAGAGTTTCAGCATAGTTTTCATCTGGGATCACATTGCAAATCTAGGCGCACCTTATTCCAGAGACTAGACACAGAAATCAAGAAGGTCGTACATTTATTAAATGTTGTTTCTGACATCAGGCCGTACCTGTACCAGGCCGTACTACTTCATATTGAGCCGTCTTTTTGCCTAGAGGAGAAACGCCTACCTTATTGGCTTGATATCTTCACCAGAGTGGCGCCCCTACATCTGGAATCATACGCCATCCTTATACTGAGAGAGAAGATACTTTATTTGCAGCCGTACTATCCTACATCAGATCAGCTCGCTGCTTTTTACCAGGTTTTCATAAATATCATTGTATTTTCATTTGCATGCAATTGGGTTATATTGTAATCATCTTCAGAAGAATATATATTAGACAAGCTTCAGTATTTGCTATAGAATCTGTAGTTCTCAGGGATATATTATTTTATTGCATTTATTCTGTATTTCTTGCAAAAATCGCATTCTTCATTTATTGTTCAAAACCTCAAAAACGTCAAAAAAATCAAAAATTGCAAAAACAAACCAAAACTCAGTCAGAATCAGAATCAGGGGAAACTAGGGTTTCTACAGTGGTATCAGAGCTAAATCCTGCCATCCTGAGGGTTTAGCCATCATATGCAGCCAGAGGAGTTTGATACATACAGGTACTATACTCGCAGACGTGCCTTGATTGAAAGGCAACGCAGTTTGAGCAGGCGACAGGAATGACAGGGCTGATAGGACAGATGTACCTAGGACAGAGATCCCACGTAATAACGACCGACGATGCAGGTTCTTGCATGCACTCAGATCTTCGCGACAACGGGCGGTCCGATGACGACATGCAGCCAGGGCGCGGGCACTGCTAGACAGTACTGAGGACCGGCCACCACATCGACGATGCGACAGAGGATGGTCACGGAGAGCTCCTAGGACAGTGTCACAGACAGCAGATAGGCCTACTAGGCCTACTTTCACGAGACAGGAGCCCGATGAGGCTATACCAGGTGAGGAGCAGGATGATTTGTTCGCTGATAATCTTATGGCAGCGAACGAGGAATGGGAGTTGGTACCGCCTGCGGTCAGAGAGAGGATTACCTTTGACCGTTTTATCACTCAGAGGAGAGAACACAACAGGGCTCGACAGGATTGGAGACCTAGACACCAGAACAGTGATTTGAAACATGCAACAAACAGGCTTAATCTGGTGATGTTCGATGGTAGTGGTAAGATGACAGCTCAAGCTTGGATTAGCAAGCTTGATACATTCCTCACTTTGCGTCCGATGGATGAGAGAGACGCTATTAGATACGCTACACTCCACCTCGAGGGAGTGGCTTACGACTGGTGGCACCACGGTATGGTGACTTTACAGCATGACAGGATCACTACATACCAGGAGTTCGTGGATAGATTGGTTGAGAGGTTTGACAGGAAGGATCTGGAAACCTACTTCAGAGACTTAGCTCAGTTGAGGCAGAGTGGCAGTCTAGAGACCTATATCGGTGACTTTCAGAAGCTATCAGTCATGGTCCCGAATATATTAGAGAGGAGATTGGTAGTACTCTTCATGGAGGGTTTGACAGAGCCACTGAGAGGCTGGATCAAAGCCTTTGATCCTCCGTCATTACAGGAGGCGATGAAGAAAGCACGAAACATGGAGTTAGCAGCCCCGTCGAGTAGATTCAACTCCAGAGGTTCTTCATCATTCAGGGATAACAAGGGTTTTAACAGAAATAAGGATAAATCTGATTTTAATAAAGAAAAATCAGACTTTAGAAACGATTCAAAAGGTAAATCAGCAGCCCCACCTTTGGATCGTGAGGCCCTTAATGACCTACGCAGGAAGAAGCTTTGCTTCTACTGCAAAGGACCATATGACGCCAATCACGATTGTCCTCTAAGACCTAAGGGCAAGGCAAATCGTGTGATGTGGGCATACTATGAGGACTCCGAATCAGAAAATTCCGAACAGCAAGAGCATTCCGATGATTCAGAGTCAGAGGCTCCAGAGCCTAGAGCAGAGACAGAGCCCGAGCTTCAGATACAGGAGGCCCGTTTATCTAGCATCCAGCAGGAGGGTTCTTTCCGGATTCGTGGTGTGTTAGCAAGACAGAGGGTCATTACCCTATTGGATACAGGAGCCACACATAATTTCATAGATGCTAGATTCGTTGAGAAACGTGGACTCATCACTGAAGAGTTCGAGGGCATTAGAGTCAAAGTGGCAGATGGATACACTTTGAGATGCGAACGCATGATAAAGGATCTCCCTTTACGCTTGAACAATTATGAGTTCAAGGCAGATTATTACGTTGTTAATATGGGGGACATTGATTTGGTCTTGGGAATGAAGTGGTTACATTCATTGGAGGAGGTCACACTTCGTCTCAAGGACATGGAGATCCGTTTTGAGGTCGACGGGAAGACTCACATACTTAAAGCAATTCGGGACAGCGACCTTAAAACAATTTCTTTTCGCCGAATGGAGCGGCTCATGCGTCATGACATGGTAGAGTGGGCTGCCGAGTGTCATTTAGCACCTATACAGGAGGGACAGCAAAAGACAGAATATCATCCGGACATTCAGAAGTTGAGAATCAAGCATGACAAGGTGTTCAGTGATATTCCGCCAGGTAGACCTCCAGACAGAGGCATAGAGCACATCATTGAGCTCGAGGAGGGTGCGAAACCCGTTATGATAACTCCTTACAGGCATCCTAAAAGATTAAAGGATGAGATAGAGAAGACAATAAAGGAGTTACTTGCTATGGGTCACATTCGACCAAGCAAATCACCGTTCGCTTCTTCTGTTGTATTGGTGAAGAAGAAGGATGGAACGTTACGTATGTGCATTGATTACAGGGTCCTGAATAAGAGGACAATCAAGAATAGATACCCGATACCGAGGATTGACGAGCTTATTGATGAGCTCCATGGGGCATGTTACTTTACTAAGATTGATTTACGGTCGGGATATCATCAGATCAGAGTCCGGAAGCAGGACATAGAGAAGACGGCGTTCAGATGTCATTGTGGGCACTTTGAGTTCATAGTGATGCCATTTGGGCTCACTAATGCGCCGGCTACATTTCAGTCCACGATGAACCGGGTTTTTCATTCACAGCTGAGGAGGTTCGTCTTGGTCTTCTTTGATGATATTCTCATATACAGCAGGACATGGCAGGAGCACTTAGCTCATTTGGAGACAGTGTTGAGTATCTTGGAGAGGGAGTCCTTGTACGCCAAGGAATCCAAGTGTGACTTGGGAATGACCGAATTGCTATACCTAGGTCATATTATCAGTGCAGATGGAGTGCGCATGGATCCTGAAAAGATCCGCGCCATTATTGATTGGCCCACACCGGCAAACCTGACACAGTTGAGAGGGTTTCTCGGTTTGTGTGGATTCTACCGCCGATTCGTGAATGGTTATTCACGACATGCAGCCCCGATGACAGATTTAATGAAGAAGGGGGCATTTGTTTGGACTCCTGAGGCACAGGAGTGCTTTGATAAATTCAAGGAGTTGATGACCACATGCCAGTGTTAGCACTTCCAGATTTTACGAAGCCTTTTGAGCTTCAATGTGATGCATCAGGTGAGGGCATTGGTGCGGTGCTTATGCAGGACAAGCACCCGATTGTGTACGAGAGCCGCAAGCTCAGAGGACCCGAGAGACTATATAGTATTTATGATAAGGAGATGCTCGCGATCATGCATGCCTTAGCAAAATTCAGGCAGTATCTAGTTGGCAGTAAATTTTGCATTAAGACTGATCATAACAGTCGGATACTTCTTGGGGCAGCGAGATCTCAATGACAGCAGCAGAAGTGGGTCAGTAAGTTGCAGGCTTATGACTTTGATATCTCATATATCAAAGGTACACAGAACGTAGTGGCTGATGCACTTTCACGTAGACCGTACTTGAGCACTATGGTTCATATTTCGGAGGATTGGAGGCATATGATAGTGGCAGAGTATGCCAAGGATAGTTGGGCCTCCAGCATTGTTGAGGGATCAGCAGTTGATACCAGGTATACGCTTGTAAATGACTTGATCATTTACAAGAACAGGATATTTTTGATCCCAGGTTCTGAGGTGAAGAACATCGTTATGCGGGCCTTTCATGACATGCCTACAGCAGGACATCCCGGATACTTCAAGACCTACAGGCAGATACGGGAGAGGTTCACTTGGAAAGGGCTCAAGGGAGATGTTCTTCAATATGTGCGTGAGTGCCCTGTTTGTTAGCAGAACAAGCAGGAGAACACGTACCCGGCAGGTTTACTACAGCCACTTCCGATTCCTGACAGGAAGTGGGAATGCCTGTCGATGGACTTTATACGGGCTTGCCTAAAGCCCAAGGGCGTGATTGCATTTATGTAGTTGTGGATCGGCTTACGAAGTATGCCCACTTCTTTCCGATCACCACGACTTACACAGCTACACAGGTAGCAGAGGTATTTTTCGCGAGGTATTCTTTCGCGAGGTGTTCAGA
Organism: Sequoia sempervirens; assembly: GCA_007258455.2. Classification (NCBI taxonomy): domain Eukaryota; kingdom Viridiplantae; phylum Streptophyta; class Pinopsida; order Cupressales; family Cupressaceae; genus Sequoia; species Sequoia sempervirens. The sequence continues at coordinate 6,138 of VDFB02342613.1, read as the reverse complement.
CTTCATGGGTTGCCTTGGAGCATTGTGAGCGACAAAGATAGTCGGTTCCTGAGTAACTTCCGTAGGAGGTATTCGTGCTTTGTGGGACCGAGCTCACTCCGAGCACTAGTTACCACCCGTAGACTGATGGGCAGACGGAGATTGTGAACAAGTGGGTGGAAGGTTACCTCCGAAACTATATAGCAGGGCAGCAGAAGGCGTGGGTCAAATGGATACATTTGTGTGAGTATTGCTATAACTCGACATTCCATATGACCATTTAGATGTCACCTTTCATGGCGTTGTACGGGTATGAGGCGCCGAGTTTCCTTGATTTGCTACTGAGCGACAGCAGAGTGCCGAGTGCAGGAGATTTATTGCAGGAGAGTCAGGATACTATGAAGGCTCTCAAGGAGAATATCGCAAAGGCACAAAATCAGCTTGATATCACCGGATCGAGAGGGGCGGAGGAGCATTTCGAGGTTGGTGACATGGTTTACCTCATCTTAGCGACCCTACCGTCGAGTCCACACTCTTAGGAAGAGTGGGTCGAGAAAACTTAAACCCGCGTTATTCTGATCCTTCCGGGATCGAGAGTTAGCGAGGTATCTGACTTGAGCTTGTTGGCCCGGGGGTACACAATGTATTTCATGTATCACGCCTCAAGAAAGCGTTGGGTCATCGTGTGGTACCATCTGCAGTTCTACCTCCCTTAGATGATGAGGGAAAGCTGATTTTAGTACCTGAGTCCATCCTGGAGTATAGGGAGAGACAGTTGCGTAGGAGGACTATCAGGGAATATCTGGTGAAATGGAGAGATTTGCCTATTGAGGATGCTACATGGGAGAGCGAGGATATTCTGCAGCATCCGGCATTGAGATTGCTTGAGGACAAAGCAATTTCGGAGAAGCGGACTATCATATCCCCTTCGATTGACATCTCTCGAGATGCGAGTTAATATATCCACCACGACCCTCATAGGGTGATAGGCTGGATAGAGAAGTCACTTTGGGCTTAACCGGCCGGTTAGCGAGGAAGTTTGATCGATGGGCTTTTCGTTTGGGCTCGTCGGAGACTTCTTCGCGAGAAGTTGCTATTTTTAGCAATTCACAGCGTCGGCGATGGGACCCTGCTATTTTACTTGATTTGGATTTAGCAGCATTGAGAATCCTTGATGTTAGATTGGCGAACGGATCGGTCATGGATGAATGAAATATTAATATTTAATTGTATTGATTAAATGGCTAATTATTTGAAAGATTATAATATAAAGTTATAATATTAAATTATAACTTAAGTGATTCAAGCTGAGGGGTCGCTCATCATCAGGAAGGGGCCAATTCGTGATTATATTTTATTATTAAAAATTTGGCTGAGAACTATGGAAATAATAAAATAATGAAAAGTGCGAATTTTTAATGAAAACCCTATTATTGAGGAAATCGCACTTTTGAGGTTATTAAGCAGTTGCATTGGAAATCGAGCCATTATGATGATTATTGATTTTGAGAATTGATCAACTTTGATATGAGCAAGAGACTTTAGGGTTTCAAGTTCGAATTCCTTGGGGAACGAGCCATCTCCATCGGAAGCAATTCAGAGGGTGTGAAATAACACTTGATTTATTGCAGCAGAGGTTTCTTCATCCAGAGGAAATCATTGATCTTCAGAGAATATATGTTTACAGAGTTTCAGCATAGTTATTCATTCAGAAGACAGTCATTCATCAAGGCGCCCATATTTGGAGATCTGGAGGGTTACAGAGAAGGCCGTACAAAATCATTAATTGCTGGTTCTGACACAGCCGTACCTGTACCAGGCCGTACTGCACCAGCAAAGACGTCTTCTTCATCTCAGAGCAAAACGCCTTCATTTAGGTCTTCTTTCTTCATCAATTGGAGGCGCCTAGGCATTTGTGTCCAATCCAGAGCACCAGACGGAGGGAGAAGGAGTTAATCTGCTCAGCCGTACCATTTCATTTATTGCTGTATCAAAAACCACGTTTCATAATTTTATTGCCTTTTACCTTGCATGTGTCTGGAACATCGTTGTAATCATTGCAGCAGTGGAATACATTGTCTGGCTTCAGTATTTGAGATAGTTATTGTTATTTCCAGAGTATATATATTTTTATTGAATTTATTTCCAATATGTTGCAAAATCGCAATTCCTTCATTTCATGTTAAAAACCCAAAAATCACAAAAAAAATCAAAACTTCAGAAAAACATCAAAAAGACTAGACAGAATCGGAAACAGAGGGAAACTGGGGTTTCTACACAACTTAAGTTTATCCGCCTTTACAAACCCTTGTGAATGCTCTAACCTGCCTGAATGCCAAACAAAGGATGAAAAACAGTGCTAAAGCCAAGCGATTTGGCTTCGAGTGATCACGCCCAGCCTTAAGGAGATGTATGGTTGGCTCACTGCAGCTGCTACAGCCCCATAAATGCAGAATGTACGGCCAGCAATGTCCTTCAATAGATAAAATACTAGCAGCAATATAATCATCAGATATTCAACGTTAATCTTCAAACCCTTTAATATCTTTTGATAATGATCTTAAATATATGCACCATATAATCTCCACATGCCAAACTAAGAGGGCACAACCAACAATAAGAATGTTCTCCAATATTAATTCTTCAATCGTCTGAATTGCTGAGAATAAACCCCTTGAAAACTTCGTCCAATGATGCACAATATTGACTCCTGGATGAAGCCAATCCAGGAAGCAGCCTTCAGATGGTCTTTCACACCCTCAGGTAGCTGATACAATGAAGCAGCTACGCTCTCCAATGCTAAAATATGCGGAAACCCTAGGTTTCCTTGTATAAAATGATCCAATGATAACTTTTTCATTTGCTTTGGTGCCTTTTATACTCTCTCCAATGTAGGTCGATTTCCTCATGAGGCTCTTTTAAATCTTTAAAAATTTCATTTAATGCTTTTAATATTATATCCTTGGAGTGGGCGCCCAAAGTACCTTTTTATAATTTCACTTAAGTGATTTAAATGACCACTTTAATCATAAAGTTATATTATATCATTATGATGCACTTTATTAAATGACTTTTTAAGTCATTAAGTGGCCCTATTCGCATAAAGTGAAAATATAACTTTATAATTAATTATTAATAAAGTAAAATAACATAACTCCATAAATACTCATTATTTCTCGACTCCGTCTAAACCAAGGAATCAAGCACTACATCCACTACGCATCCAACTACCCTACTAAAAATAGTAAGGGTCCCTCTCACTCAACCACTAACTTACTATAAATAGTAAGTCCCTCAAAACGGAACCAAAAATCTGTGAATAGCCTAGCCTCAAACTATACCAACAATCTGGAGAGGTAAACATTGCCATCTGCCACCTGAAGAGCTCCATGATGCCCAAACCAGACCATCTAATCCACCATACTAGCCTACGAGGGTCAATTGATAGGCTAATCCTTCGAACTCTGATGCCCACGAAAATGGGGACATTACAGTCCGCCCTGCCTGAAATTGCTTGTCCCCAAGCAATCTCTACTACAAAGAAAGTCCACTCCTCGGGAGGCCCAAAAGAAGAACTGTGGAATGTCCCACACATCCCCAACTAACTCCTATAGCACCATCATAAACTCAACTGTGCAAAGAGAGACGACAAACCAACTGTCCAATCCATGCGCACTAAAACCGTGCATCATAATCAAAACATGTACAAGTAGACCAAAGATGAACCTATATGCCCTCAGTACACTGTACATGCTGCAATGCTCATTGGTAAGCTCTGTTTGGAATCCTGATGCACCAAAATGATCCCAAACTCTACACACAATGCTCAGCCGAATGTCAGGATCCCAGATCATCCTATAGAATGCCCAACTACTTGTCCACTACACCCGCTGGATAAAAACTAAACCATGCTTAATACTGTTGTGAACAACTACCACAATGTAGGATAAACTGCCAAACCGAAAAATTCCCATATCCCACAACCAGAATGGAAGTCTACCGTGAGAAACACCCTCAGACTTTTGTTGCTCAAATCCAATCCAACTTCACCATGCTGTGAATGGTGAAACAACCTACTGGGACCCATCCAAACCACAGTGCTAACTCTGTCGCCACCTGGATCCCAATGCAACCAAATCTCACATCCATCCGTCATGCGGAGATAAGAATATTTGGAAATGTCTGCAAAACCACATCTCCCTCTATCCACTGCTAATATCCCATGGATGTTATAACTAACCAAACCATCATGCCCGTTGACACCGTAATCTCTCTAAAGCCAAGTATCCATAGATGGTCTAAATGACATAGAAGTAGCAATTGATGTCGGATACCTATCAACATGATGGGAAACTGAACACTGATTCTGCAAGTACTCACCCGCAAACATCTAAGTCGGGTACTTGCAGCCTCTAGTCCCATCTACTGAAGATGGTAACCTTCCATCCCACAATGAATTGTATAACCCCTGAGCCAATCCACACCGACGCAACATCAGATCATCCATGTGTGGACTAAAGAAGTGATGAGCGCTCCTCACTATGCAGGCACAATAAAACGCTCCAACCTCTGTCAATGGTTGACTGTCATAGTCCTGTGTAACTCCCTCCTCATCAATCTCATCACTCACAACACTAGAATTAGAAGATGGCTCCGGTCTCTAATCCCGAATGGTTAATTGGGTAGGGGCTCTGGTAACCCTCTCTGCTTACCCAATAGCATACTCTCTATCCTGGAACATGTGGAGATATTCTTATTTCATTGCCCCCAAAGCATGCCTGATGAAGCACAAATCTTGAATGTGAGTACCAGCTGAGACTCCACCCTGTCTCTCCTAAAATTCTGCTGACCAAAGAAGGTACTCAACAAATTTATCTGTGCATTCAAAACGAGATAAGGTTGAATCAACCTTTTCTCCTGTAACCTTCAGCTGATCTCTCCAACTCTATGACTCAACAAGTTGTCGATCAAAATCAGTTGTGTGGGATGTAACCTCTGATTTGCTTCCAAGAGGGAAATAAATCAACATGAGTACCAATCTCCATACTGGATGATGCCCAACATATCTCCTGTGATGACGATGAAGTAGGGACGTGATCTGTCACACAACTCTCGGGAGAATCAACTATCACATCACAAGAGCTCTCAAACACTTACTCTGCATCACCTGACATGGGACTAACCTCAGGTGAACCTGGTGCAACAAGTGGTTTTCTGCTGCTCTCAACCAATGCACTCATCCCATCTGAATCAACTGCACTTGTATCTGTGATGGATGTAACCACATTCTCCACCTGCTCACAACCATAATCCGTGGATGCATGATCCTCACCAACTGCTGCCATGGAAACCTGAACTATGTCTGAAGATGATGAAGACAATGCCAAACTCAACGCCACGGTAAGCTCCTCAATCCGTGACTGTGACTTCTGAAGGGTCAATTGAGCGCTCTTGAACGAGTCCATAGCCACCTCAAGCTCATGAGTGAGCTCGTCAACCTCTCTTCCTTTCCCTTCACTGCATCATAACAAGTACAATCCCACTCGAGCTGATAGTCCCTATCAGCAAGTAGCTGCAAATAATTATGTTTCATTATTCCAATAGCTTCTTGGAGTGCATGGAACTATGCTAGGGAAAGGCCACTTCCCCCGGGCTCATCTGTCATAGGAGTGCTCCAACCAAAAGTAGCCAACATCTGACAACCAACATCAAAATGCTCTATGGTTGTGGCAAGCATACTGTCATTCCCCTTTAGGTGCCCAACCAAATGATGGTCACTCTGTAACTTATCACTCCCATGCAAGTTCTCTAACTCAAAATCTGCACTGTGATATGAGGCTGAATTGACATCACTCGCCTCATGACAAGCAGCATCATGTGCACCATCAACTGTGCAGACATCAATAACTAAGGTACAACTGCTATGTACCTCATAGGATGGCTCAATTGGCAAGGTAGAAGCTACTGTTATGACAATATCTTCACACACTTCCGCTGCCAAAGTCACTGCATGTCCATCCAAAGCACGATCCTGGGATTCATTGCTAATAAATAAATTTTCTGTTTTGTTTTCTAAGGTCTAATATGAAAAATCAGACTCATAATGGCATGAATCTTCGTCATAAATTTCATCATTTGTACCCAAATCTTGAGTACCAA